>JANSVA010000007.1:30908511-30919437 GCA_025504915.1 Erythroxylum reticulatum | reverse complement strand
GTCTAATAATAATATTCTTACTTCTAATTAATTGAAAGACTGAATATTTGTTAAAAATAGTATTTTTATCCTAATATTTTACAAAAAGTTTAAACAAGTTTTTATCATTATTTATACTACCACATTTATACTGTGATGAATACATTAGGATGCAACAAATATTATTTAATAACATTAAAATTTAAAATAAGAAAATTTGGGTATGGTTTAAAAATTAGTAAATTAGAGTTAAACGTTCTAAATATCATTTCTAGTTAAAATGATATAATTTGAAAGAGAAGTTTAGGTCACTAAAAATATATGAATTGAATTAGTTTTTATATTACTAAAAATATATGAATTGAATTAGTTTTTATATTTGAACTTAATTCAAGATTAAATTATAGTTTAAGATTTCTATTTTATGTGACAAGTCACGTAAATAATGTTAATAGAAATATTAACTTTCGATTAAAATTAAAAAAATAAGTATTTGACATATTACAATTATAAAATTAAATAAAATTTGAGATTATTTTAATTAACTTTTACTAAAAGAAATCTTCATTCTTTCTTAAGGATAATTGAGTCATTTCACGATAGACTATATATGGCAAAGACTAGTAAAAAGGATAAAGGCTCCCGTAAAATTGGAGCACTTGCAGTCAAGGGTCGACGTGGTCGAATCCTATTGGCTCCCCCTCAATCGGTGAGAAAATCCCGGCCATCTCCCAACATTGGTCAAGGGGCTAGCTCCTTGTCTGTCCGATGTCTTCACCAGTTCTCTTCCTCTCTCTCATTTCTCGCCGGTCGGTGCAACTTCCCCGGAAAATCTCAAGTTTTCCGATTGCATTCCGACCTGCCGGGAAAATCCTCAAAATCAGCTAGGCCGAGCTCCGAAATTCTCGATTCAGCTTGTTCGAGGATTTTTCTTTTTGTGGTGTGCTTATTAAATTCTGAAATTTACTTTTCGATTCCGAGCTTGGGGCGTTCCAATCAGTCTCCGTTTGAAATTCTGGTGAATTATTCCGTTTCAGAATTACGATAAGGACTTTGAAATGCAACATTTCCATAAAAATGGCGTCTAACAGTTTGTTTCATTGTTAGTTAAGAAATTCGGAGATTGTTTGTTGATTGGGATTAGAAATGACCGGTCAAGGCGGTCCGAGGAGGACTCTATCGTTGCATTCTTCGTCGACGTACAGCAGGAAGAAGGAGAACGGAGGGGGTCTTGATAGTGCACGTAAATCTCTCACGGTTTCTCGAACCATGTGGGTTTATACTTCTTCTTCTCTTTTTCTTTATCGAATTGAAATCAGGTGTTCAATAGCATTTGTTCCTGCTTGGACGGCCATGCGAATGATTGTGAAGGATTTCAAGCAGCTTCTTTCACATATGATTGTTTCTCTGAAGGCAATTTAATGACGGCTCTAATTAACTCTAAACTTGTTCTGCATTTCGATTAGGGGGCTAACTGGTGAGCGCACGGTAAGGAGATTGCGCTTGTCAAAAGCACTTACTCTTCCTGACAGTACGAGCATTTATGATGCTTGTCAACGAATGGCTGCTCGTAGGGTTGATGCCTTGCTCTTGACAGATTCAAATGCGTTACTTTGTGGAATTCTAACTGACAAGGCATGACTAGAAACCCAAGTGCACTGTGTGCCTCATCCAAAACAAAATCCAGAGACACCCTTTACCTTTATATTTGATTTCGTGCAATATTCTCTTATTGTTGCAGGATATAGCAAGAGTTATTGCTTATGGGCTTAATATCAAGGAAACACCTGTTTCCAAAGTTATGACCAGGAACCCAGTTTTTGTACTCTCTGATACTCTCGCTGTGGAAGCTCTCCAGAAGATGGTGCAAGGTTGTGAACAGATTCCCACTATTTCACTGATTTTTGTTTTACCCTTTCAAACACTCCCGCTAATATGGTCTTCTACAGGAAAATTTAGGCATTTGCCTGTTGTGGAGAATGGTGAGGTGATTGCTTTACTTGACATAGCAAAGTGTTTATATGATGCTATTGCCCGTATGGAAAGAACTGTTGAAAAAGGAAAGGCCGTAGCAGCAGCTGTAGAAGGCGTTGAAAAAAATTGGCGTACATCTGGTTGGTAGAATGCGTTAATTTGGCATAGAGCATCGTGAACTTTACTGCAATATTTTGGTTTATGCGTCTGTTTTCTTCTTGTTGTTGTTGATTTGCAGGATCAAGTACGTGGATTGAAACACTTAGAGAGCAAATGTTTAGGCCCTCGTTATCAACAATAATTCCAGAGAATTCAAAGTAGGTAATATTTTACTCTTAAAAACATTTCTTTGTTAAATTATGTGATATCTTATTTATAGTTGTTTCATAGATAAAACGATTTACAAGCTTCTGAGTTTAGTACATTCATTGAATTTATCAGGGTTGTAACAGTTGGCCCGACTGAAACAATTTCGGATGTGGCAAAGAAGATGCTTGAATCGCGATCTAGCTGTGCAGTGGTGGTAGTTGATAACAGACCACGAGGAATTCTTACGTAATTGCTTTTCCTACTGGACATCTTCCTTTTACCGTCAATATTATAAGCCTTTGATCTGAATTTTCAATTCTTCAGCTCGAAGGATATCTTGATGCGAGTAATAGCACAAAATATTTCCCCTGATGTCAATCTTGTAGAGAAGGTATCCTTCTTCTCATTCTTGATGCATCATTTGACCAATTAAGTTGAGATCTTTCCAATGATTGTAACACGTGGTAGGTGTTGGTACATGGATTATAAGAGATGGATTGTCTGATTTGAAGTATGTTCTGTTTTAAGCATCCTTTTTATATATTTGTAGGTCATGACCCCCAATCCAGAATGTGCAACAACTGACACTCCAATTGTTGATGCCTTGCACATCATGCACGATGGAAAATTTCTTCACCTTCCTGTGCTGGATAGAGGTGCTTCTTTTTCAGATTTAATTTAATTTGTTGAACATCCTAATAACTTGGTATTCTGGATATTTGGCTACAGATGGAAATGTGGTGACTGTTGTTGATGTGATTCATATAACCCATGCTGCAGTTGCCACAGTACGTCAATACTGTTTGTTCTTGAGAATATAGGCTGCATTGAGATTCTGATTTCTTGTGTCAAATACTGGTGCAGTCTCATCATTTCTTTGTTAATCAGGTTGGGAACAATGGTGGTGTAAACAACGAGGCAGCAAGCTTGATGCTGCAAAAGTTTTGGGATTCTGCCATGACCTTAAGCCCACATGAAGATGATGAGGATTCCCGATGGTTAGCTTTGATATCAGCATTGTGATGTAACCTCCATATAGTTTTTTCTCATACAGAATAGTTTTCTCAGTGAAGGTTCTCCGAAATTGGCATTTGATGGAACAGAGACAGGGAAATCCTATCCCTATCTTTCATCTACAGTGTCAACTGTATTTTCTTTCAAAATAGAAGACCAGAAAGGACGGATGCATAGATTTAGTTGTGGTAAGATAATTGTTATAATTGTCTCCCAAAATATATGAACAATTGCTGTATGGGAATAGGCTCAGTAACCTTGGAACTTAAGCCTAGTTTCTGAACGAATCCACATTTGGTAAAATACTAAAGCAGTGAATTGGTTTCTTTGTTTCCTTTTTTCATTTTTTATGAAATAGATACTAAAAGTTTGACATCTCTTACAACTGGAATCCTTCAGAGGCTAGGGAATGAGATAGAATCTAACAACTTACCTCAAATTCTGGTATGCCTCTTAGCACTTTGATTGTTACTTGGGATTTTTTAGTTCTATCTGCTGATCTGTTTGTTCTAATTTTGTCATAAATTTTGAAGTATGAAGACGAAGACCATGACAAAGTTGTTCTGGCATCAGATAATGATCTTGTAATGGCTGTAGAACATGCAAGGTCAGCTGGTTTGAAGGTACAATGTCCTGCTATCCCTCGATACTTAAGAGAATCTATCAGACCAGTTACTAGAAAATAACTCTTCCTAAAGAGCATTATTACACAACCATTCTTTTGTCTGATTTTGGCTCCATAACAGGGTCACCAAAACTTTCCTGATACAATTTCAGTTTATTCTACAAAAAAATTATTGTGAATGGTATCCGACGCTTGTGAGTCTTGACCAAGTGAAGAACTTTGCAGGGTCTGAGATTGCATCTAGATCGTTCAAGGGTCCCTGGTCGGAGAAGAAGAGGCTATGGTTATGAAAGTTATGATTATGCTCATGCAGATGCATGGAATGCCGCATACCGGACCGTTGCAGCCGGTGCTGCACTAGTTGCCGGACTAGGTGTATTAGCATACCTGAAGAGAGCTGGTAACTAATGTTTCTCTTTTACTAATCTCCACTTACTACCAACTTAATATCTCCTGAACTGAAACACTAAAATCTTAACCGGTTAAGGTTGTACTTCACTGATTGTTTTTTGTTCTAACTACATATACAAAAGAAGAAAGTCAAATTTTTCATTTGTTCTGGGTTTTGTATATTCCCTTCTTCGTGACATTGTCACTGAGATAACTGAGCTCTCAGATTTTTCTGTGCATAGAAAATAAAAGTCTTGTTTGAGTTTATATGAACCAGAGGAAACGTGGGCTTGGCAATTAAGCTCAGACTTGACCGGGCTTGGGCATGGTAAAAAGGCAATAGGTCCGGTCGGGTAAATTTTTAAATTTTTTAATTGTATTCAATCGAAATTGAACTTTATACTTTTTAATTCTTATCTTATTATTTAATTTTCGATTCGATTTTTAAAATATTATTAATAGCAGTAATCTATAATGTATTTATTTGAATGATTTATATAATGAAATCCCAAAAAAATTAAGTTAAAAATTTAAAAATTAAAGAATTAAAATAATTAAAATTTAAAAATATATTTTTACATTATAAAAACAGTTACTATATTTAAAAATAGAATACTTTTAAGTTTGCAAATAGCATTATTAAATCTATTTTTTAATTTTAATTATAATAGATGATTATCAAATTAGATAAACCAAGATTAACGGTGTTTCAGATAATTAATAAACACTGTCGGTGGGAGCTATATATAAATAAATAATTATTATTATATATATGATTTATGGATCTTAATTTTTTAAAAACTTGACTTGTAATATAAATAACGCAAATATATTAATTATAACATAGATTTGAATTTAACATTATTGATTAATCATTAAAATTAATAGTATTTAATTAATATATATTATTTATGCTTTTTATCTTTTCCGATGAAAATTAAAAATTCAAAAATATATTTTTAATAGTTTTTCAAGTCTTAAAAAATTAAGTTGTATGCATAATAATTTAGGTATATTATTACAAGAGTTGGCTAATAGGAGTTATCGATTTGGTAGAATGTGCGAGTATGAGATCAAGAAGTCGTATAGAGTTGACAAAAAGGAAGGCCTGAACATGGGGCGCACTCGGTTGAAAGCTTTGGTCCAAAGGACTCGTAAAATAATAACGACATTGGCTGTGTCTCTTTGGAACTTAACATGAGTTTAAATTTAGTTAATTATAATGTAACCACGTATAGGTTAGGTATAAGTCGAGGTTGAATCGAGATCTAATTACTCTAAGTAGAATAATATTGTTTTATTTAAAAAAATTAGATCTTGCATAAATCTAAGTTTGAATATGATTAAATAAATAAGTTGTTATATTTTTTTAAATTAATTTAAGATTTTTTATAATTAATTTTAAAAAAACGATATCATTTACTATGGATCGGTTCAAATTGATAGAGTTGTCATTTATTATGAATCAGTTCAATTCAAACTGATGGAGTTGACTGTTTCGAATATGATTCAGACCTCAAACGGATCGAGTCGATTGTTTCGAATCTGAGTTAAGACTCGGTTATTATGCACAAACACGAAGATTAGTTAAATAAGTAATAAATCTGACTAGCCGACAAATGTCACTATCCTTCTTTTTTCTTTTTTGAAAGCATAATAAAAAAGCAGCAAGAACACAAGTGAAACCAGAAGCTTCATTGTCTTTTTTATGGCCTGGTCTGCCACAAATTAGTGCAGTGAATGCATTGCGAGAGTCAAAATATCCCAACTAATGATACTTTAACTTATCACGTGCACACAACATTCAGAAACCAAAGTTGCAGACTTTGTTGGTTGTTTCAAGGACTAAGCCTGGTTTTGGAGTGATGATGAGAGGTTTCAAGACCAGACCACCTTTGCTTGTGTTGTTGTTCCTGACTCTTTTATGTGTTTCCACTGCCCAACAACCCAATCCCATCAAGACCATTGTGGTTTTGGTGTTGGAAAACAGATCTTTTGATCACATGCTTGGATGGATGAAGAAAGGAGTGAACCCGGCAATCAATGGAGTTACAGGAGAGGAATGCAACCCTCTGTCCACCAAGAACGCGACGCAACAACAATCCATTTGCTTCACGGACGATTCTGAATTCGTGGACCCAGATCCTGGTCACTCATTTGAAGCTGTTACCCAACAGGTATTTGGCAATAGCTCCATTCCTACAATGACTGGTTTTGTCGAACAGGCATTTTCTATGTCACCAAACCTCTCTGAAACTGTAATGAAGGGTTTTAGGCCTGAGTCTGTACCTGTTTATGCCACTCTAGTGAAAGAATATGCAGTGTTTGATAGATGGTTCTCTTCAATCCCTGGTCCAACACAACCCAATAGGCTATTTGTGTACTCTGCTACTTCTCATGGCTCAACTAGCCATATTAAGAAGCAGCTGGCTAAAGGGTACCCTCAAAAAACCATCTTTGATTCACTTCATGAGAATGGTAAAGACTTTGGAATCTACTTCCAAAACATACCCACAACTTTGTTCTATAGGAACATGAGGAAGTTGAAGTACATCTTTAAATTTCACCAGTATAATTTGAAGTTTAAGAAAGATGCAAGAGATGGGAAATTGCCAAGCTTTTCTGTGATTGAGCCTAGGTACTTTGATCTCAAAGGATTTCCTGCAAATGATGACCACCCATCTCATGATGTTGCAAGTGGACAAAAGCTTGTTAAGGAGGTGTATGAGACATTGAGAGCTAGCCCTCAGTGGAATGAGACCCTTTTCATCATTACCTATGATGAGCATGGTGGTTTCTATGACCATGTTAAAACTCCTTTTGTTAATGTTCCGAACCCCGATGGGATCACTGGTCCTGCTCCATTTTTTTTCAAGTTTGATCGTTTAGGAGTTCGTGTACCCACAATCATGATCTCCCCTTGGATCGAGAAAGGAACTGGTAAGCTTTCTTTTTTCTGCTTTTCCATTCTATGATCCAAATTATACTTCTTCTGTTTCATGTAATTGAACATTGGATTTCTGAAATGCGTTGGTTTTTACAATGTGTAGCTGACTTTGTTTCCTTCATGATCAGTGATCAGTGCCCCGAATGGACCTACTCCAAACTCAGAGTTTGAGCATTCCTCAATTCCTGCCACGGTGAAGAAAATGTTCAACCTTCCAGCCAACTTTTTGACTCATCGAGATGCATGGGCTGGCACATTCGAGGAAGTTGTTGGCAACAGGACTTCTCCTAGGACCGACTGTCCAGGTACTAGCCAATCTTGCAATAGCCATTATGAGTTATAATGGATGAGTCTGATTTAAGTAAAAGTAGGATGATTCAAGTCAGTCCGATCTGTAATAAACAGATAAAAAGAATTTGGCTTGAATCTCGAGAAAAGGTCCGATATGTAAAAGAAAGTATGAAATCTGATCAGGTTTAAGTATTCAAGAGAATTCCGGTCAGATCTGATCTCGAACCCGGACTATTGTAACCTTTAAGCACAAGGTTCATTCCGCAAGTATTTCCAACACTTGAGGACAATTCACTCCCCGTTGAACTTTTGCCTGTTTGTGATCTTAGGTTGAACCCTGATTAGTCTTTTGTATATGTTAATTTGCAGAGACCTTGCCAGATGTAGTACCTTTGAGGAACACAGAAGCAAAAGAAGACGGTACCCTCTCTGAGTTTCAGACTGAGGTAGTTCAACTAGCAGGTGTACTAAATGGGGACCATTTCCTGAGCAGCTTCCCTGACGAGATAGGGAAGAAGTTGAATGTAAAACAAGCTCATGATTATGTGAAAGGGGCTGTTACGAGGTTTCTAAGAGCAAGCAAAGAGGCTATCAAGCTTGGAGCAGACGAATCTGCTATTGTTGACATGAGGTCGTCACTCACAACTAGATCTTCTGTCCAACACTAAAAATGGTTTACATGTTAGTGGTGATCATGTCTTCTTGATCATGCAAATGGTTTTGAAGTCACATTAAATTGTTACTTGATGAGTGTATCGACTGTTAAAAAGGAATGATAGGTCGTCTGCTGTATTGATTACTGGTTGATAGTTCCACTTAACTATATTAAAATAATATTATTTAAAGAAATTATATTCAAATGAAATTATTTTAATTTTTAAATTTAAGTTTAAATTTAACTATGTTTGATTTTTATAATAAGTGTCCTAAAAGAAATGTAAATTATATAAAGCCTATAATAAAAATTTGGGAAAAAGGGATAATTTTAGTATTAATAAATTAATATAAAGATAAATTAATTAAGTAACTATTATTTATGAATATATTTTATCATATTTTTAATAAAAATGAATAATTATTTGTATTAAATATATTCTAATATCAAAATTAAATTTAATTATCTACAATTAAATATTTTCTTTAATAAAAAAAGTATTTTTAAAATTTAAATTGAAGTACTTTTAAAATTTTAATTATTAGAATTTCAAATGTGAAATTTATTATAAAATTAAATTAAATTAAAAATTATGTTATATTAATATTAAATAATTAATGACAGAGTACTGCTTCATTAGTAAAAGAAACAGTTAATAACAAAGTACTTAAATAAAACAAAATAAATTGAATAGTAAAAACTATTTAATAACAACATAAAACGTCGACAGCAGGGTTCGAACCTGCGCGGGCGAAGCCCAACAGATTTCAAGTCTGTCTCCTTAACCACTCGGACATATCGACGATTTGTCTAACGGCGCAAACTTACTTTAATTTACCCTTTTGTTTTGAAACTTACTCCTCTCATTCCAAGAACTTGGAGGTTTGATTGTAATTATTATTATATAAGTATATATAAAATTAATAGTTGAATACATAATTTATTTAACAAATCAATAATTAAATTACATGTAAAGACAATTAATCTAATGAATATTGTAAACCCTATCTTGTTTTTAATCTTAGCCTGGCAATTTCTTAAATTGTAAACTTCTAGAGTAGGCTTTGATATATGGATGTGCCATTCTAGAAAAGTGATTAGTGATAGAATGGCCCAAATCTTATCTCGGCCCAAATTCAACCTTTTTTTGCTTTTTATGAAAGATTGAATAGACCATGTAGCTAATCAATTTATTATGAGAATTAAGTGTACTTATGATATACCTCCGACCAATTATGGATGACAATGAATTGGACTATAAGTTAGCCCTTGCTAATCTTTTCAAAATAATCTTATTAAATTAAAAATATGAAATAACTTTTTCTTAATAAGGTCCGAAATTGAGCTTTCTAAGTTCAAATTTATTCGAGGCTCAACTCTTGTGTTTAGACCACAGGTCAAGAATTGTTACCCCTACATCTAATAGCTAAGGTATAAGAAAAATATTCTTAAAAGCATTATGCATTTTTTTAAAGACTTAAATCGTTTTTCAAATATGTTGTCTTTATATTTATTGGAACTTACATAAGAGAATTAAATTTTATTAATACTATAATATATTATGTGATTTTATATAAAAACTAAAAATAATCAAACTCCAACTTGACATTCACCAAATCCATTAGACTTTTGCCAATTTCATGGAGACTACTTATCTCCACAAGTCACGTAAGCTTTTGCCTTTTTGTTTAATTTCAATTTCAAAGTAGGGGAAAGAAAAAAGTGTCCTCAAATTTTAGCATTAAGTATCTTTAATATCTTAACTTTGTTTTTTACCAATACTTTTTATTATTTATAATATTAATAGTCATAGATAATCATTATTTATATTATGATTATTACAATCAATAATTATAATATAAGAATATAACTAAAGTAGCGTTTGTAATATCAATAATTAATAATTACAATGTATTAATAACATATAATTTAATCCTTAAAAAAAGACAGTGAGAAATGGTATATAAAAAGGAAATGTAGAGTCAAACAACTATGACTTCGAATATTTGAAAAGGATTGGTTTTGTTGAAAATAATGTCATTTTGTAATCTTTAATTTAGAAAAAATTTAGGTCAAGCCTAGTTGGGCTTGGATTCGATTGAGTCTCAAGTCAAGTTGGGTCTTAGTAGTAAGGGTCAGGTCGGACCTGAGTATTAGAGAATAGACGCAAGATCAAATCTAAGCGTAGCGGAATGAATTTAAAAATTTTCATAAAATCAACTTTAACAAATTTTAATTAGAAACATAAAACAAGAAATTGACAAAGCTATACTAACCTGTTTTGATTTCTTGTTACAATTTTCTGTTTCTTTGAATTCGTCAATCTACAAGCCGTTCAATCGTCCAGTCTCTAATAGTGTGCACAGATATATTCAGAGAAAACTCAAATCCAATTTGAGAGGAAAAATGTAAGAAGTGCTAGCTATCATTTTTCAAAATTTTCCTTTTATATAAAAAATCTTATTTTTCATGTTCTTGGATTTTATTAAAATTACAATTAAAGTCAAACTTTGATTATAATTATGAATTAATCCTTATAAGATCAAATATCACATATTGACTCTTGAAGTTTCTAAAACTTCTCAATTAAGTCCAACTTAATTCAAATATCACTTTCTCCTTTATAGACCTTTTATATATGACTTATTAGGTTCCTAATATGTTAGTCATGATTATAAATTATAATTTTAATTCATAATTAGAATCAGATAAATTAAAACTCCTTTTAATTTATCTTTAATT
>JANSVA010000007.1:30878458-30904914 GCA_025504915.1 Erythroxylum reticulatum | reverse complement strand
TTCATAATTAGAATCAGATAAATTAAAACTCCTTTTAATTTATCTTTAATTTCCTAATTAAACAATTTATAATCATAAATCATGATTGACATCTAGCAACATGTCATGACCACCCAAATATTAGGAATGTCAAAGTAGTTTGACTTAACCTGTCTATGCATAACTATAATGTATGAATTAATTCTTTCGTTATCAAATATTCCAATTGGAATTGGAGTATGGAATTCGTGTCCACTCTAAATAATTCAATCATGTTCGTTCTTGCTAATTAGTATATGATTTATAATTGATATTTGAATACAACTTTTTCAAATTTCAATTTACTCTAGCCAGAGATTCCCAAAATCATTACTAATCAAGAACTACAGAACATTCTCTCTAATTACTTTAGGACAATGAATGCTTTATTGATTTACTAATCTATCTCCACATAGTTCATATTATATCCAATAACTACCGAATTGAACTATTCCAATAACAGAACATAAGTAGCATCAAAACATAGTAATTCCTATATGAGATAACTTTGGTAATCTCAAGTCTATAGATCAATTATATAACTATCATAATAAAATAATCCACAGACACACAAATAATGTTCCATTCGAGATTCTCATAATTGGGTCATTTCAGTGAACTTATTCTCTAATACGAACCCACACGTTTGTTTAAGTATCTCTACACTTTAATTTATGAGATCGATTACTTTCTTCATAAGAAAGAAACAAATGTGTGCTAGTCTAACTATTTCATCAATACTCACTCTTAATGAAACCATGACTAGGAATATTTTAGAAATAATACAAAATGTAATTTGAATCTCATAATTATAATCACATTGTAATTTCTAATTGCATAACAATTATTCCAGGGATTTTATTTTTATGATTAATAATTAAATTATTAACAGATACATAAAGATAAAGAATGCTTTTTATTGAATAAAAAACAAATTTTATAAAAATAAATATACAACTAAAAATTAGCTGCAAGGTCATAAACCAATACTGAGCTTAGCTCATTATCATCCCTAGTTCACACAATTTAAATTTAACCAAACTTTAAATTAATCACCGTCTAGTCTGGCCTGAACCATTATCATCCCTAATCACACACTTCAAATTTAACCAAACCTTCAATTAATTACGACTTGACTTATAAGCCATAACAAACCCGAAGCCCGAACCCGACGCTATTGCCATCTCTCATCATATACTTCAAATTTAACCAAACTTTCAATTAATTACGAGCCATGCTTGACCCAACCCATTGTTGTTGTCGACTTCTGTAAGTAAAAAAGGGAGGCATAAACTTGTATGTGGATAGGTAGGAAAAGAAGGAAGACGACATCGAAGTCAAAAATAGCAAGAAGAAAAAAGAAGATGACAACTGTGGACAATCTGTTCATAGTTGTAAACGTGTATGGGAGGCTTATAAATAAGCCTTCCGAGATGGTTGTATAATCATCCCTTCTCAGAAAATCCTTAATCCTTGTAAAGAGTGTTTTTCTATTTCATAAGAGAGTTAAGTGTTTCTCCTTGTAAAATTGAGAGATGTTGTAACTCCTATTTTTCATAGTGAAGCTTCTTCTTCTTGCTTGTGGTTTTTACTCTAATTTATTTGAGAGTTTTTCACGTAAAATATGTGTGTTTATTTCTTTATTGCTATTCCTTTCAATCTTATTTATTTGTGAATATACTCTAATCCAGTTGATTTTCTCAACAAGTGTTATCAAAGCATGGTGAGAAAATTATGATGAATTTTTTGGCATAATCCGTTCGGAGTTTGGCTAAGCACAGTAAAAGTTAGTGAATAGTAAAACAGTAATCATGAAAGGTGATAATTGTTCATGTATTTATTTTTGAATTAAAAATTGTGCATATAGTTGAACTGGATACTATTCACATATACAGTACTATTCACGTATACGGTACTATTCATATATACGGTTAATATTCATTCATGCAAGTACAATACTATTCATATGTACAAGTATAGTAACATTCATACATATAGGTACTATTAACGTGAAATAGTGGGAGCAAAGTTCTATTTGTGCTAAAAGCAACAACAAAAAAATTTGAAATTGAGAAGTTTAATGGGAGTAATTCTCATTGTGGAAGTTAAATATGAAGGCTATCTTGAGAAAAGATAACTATTTAGTAGCCATCAGCGAAAAGCCAGCAACATTCATAGATGAGAATAAATGGAATGAGATGGAGAAGAATGCAATTGGAAACCTTCATTTGACACTAGCAGATGGGGTATCGCCAAGCATAAAAGAGAAGAAGACAAAAAAAGAGATTTGAGATCATCTCATAAAATTATATAAGGCCAAATCATTACATAACAAAATTTTCCCTAAAAGGAAACTTTATCCCCTTCGTATGGCATAATCTATTTCGATGACAGAGTACATCAATACCTTGAATTCTCCATTCTCTCAACTCACTTCGTTGGGTTGTAAAATAGAGACAAATGAACATGATGAGCTTTTACTTAAAAGTTTACCTGATTCGTATGATCAACTCCATCAACTTAACAAATAATATCCTTACGGATGTTCTAGTCTTTGATGATATTGCAGCTACTGTTCTAGAAGAGGAAACTTGATGCAAGGATAAGGAATACAGGCTAGCAAGTTCACAACATATGGAGGCCTTGGCGGTAATGAGAGGGAGATCAACAAAACGAGGTCAAATTGAAAGCCAAAATCATGGTAGATCAAAATTAAGAAGTAAGAAGAATTTAAAATACTACAATTGTGGCAAGAAAAGTGACCTGAAGAAAGATTGTTGGAATTTAAAGAAAATTTCCAATCCTCAAGGAAATGTGGCAAGTTGTTCCAATGACGGAGATGTTCTGTGTTGTAAAGCAACAACAATTAATGAAGGCAGAAAAAAATTGCCAAAGTATGACTTCTTAACTTAGGAGCTACATTCCACGTAACCTCTTGAAGAGAATGATTCCATCATTATGAACCTATCTCTGGAGGATTTGTGTACATTGCAATGATCATGCCTTAAAGATTGTTGGCATTGGAACTATCAAGCTGAAGATGTATGATGATACAATTCATACTATTCAAGACGTGTAGCATGTCAAGGGTCTGAAGAAGAACCTATTGTTTGTTTGACAACTGAATGATCTTGGATGCAAGATCAATGGTGAGAATGGGATTGTTAAAATAATAAAAGGAGTGCTTGTACTTATGAAGGGAGAAAAGATAGTTGCAAATTTATACATAGTAAAGGGAGAGACTTTGCAAGAAGATGAAGCATCTATTGTCTCAATTAGTGCAAGTGAAAGATCAATAATGATGTGACATCAAAAACTTGGGCATATGTCTGAACAAGGAATGAAAATCCTTGCAGACCATAAGCTAATTCTTGGACTTACAAAAGGATTACTTCCTTTCTGTGAGCATTATGTTATAAGCAAGTAGCATCAGTTGAAGTTTAACGCATCAAATTTTGGAAGCAAATTAGTTCTAGAATTAGCGCACTCTAACATATGACAAGCATCAGTTCCATCCCTAGGAGGAGTAAAGTACTTTGGGTCCTTCATTGATAATTATTTCAGGAGATGTTAGGTGTATCCAATTAAGAGGAAGGTAGACCTGTTTTCAGTCTTCAAAGTTTACAAAATGCAGGTAGAACTTGAATCTGGAAAGAAGATCAAGTGTTTAAGGACAAATAATAGAGGAGAATAGGACAAATAATAGAGGAGAACATACTGACAATGAATTTAATCAATTATTCAAGCAAGAAGGGATTAACAGGTAGTTTATAACGGCATACACTCTTCAGCATAATGGAGTGATAGAGTGGATAAACATAACTCTGTTAGAGAGAATCAGAGCTATGTTGGCAACTGCAAGCTTAGACAAGACTTTCTGGGCAGAAGCAATAAGTATTGCTTATTATGTGGTAAATCGGGCCCCATCAATTGTAGTTGAGTTTAAGATACTGATGGAGATATGGACTGGTAAGCTAGTTGATTACCAATATTTAGAAGTCCTATGTACATGATGTACAATCCCTAATAAACTACAAAGTTGGATCTAAAATCTAAGAATGCTTATTCTTGAGGTATGTTGAAGGAGTGAAGGGGTATCACCTGTGGGATTCCAATGCTCATAAGGTTATCATCAACAGGAATGTAATCTTTGGATATGAGCTATGAAAGAAAGGAGAAGATGATAACACTTCAAAGGAAGGTTAAGAGACTACTGTTGTTTAAGTGGAAAAGGAATCCCAAATCAATTCTTTTGACTCAGCACCAAAACACGAGGTGCAATAACCAATAGAGTCTAAAGCTCTAGAGGTCACGAGATTGGCATCCAAACTATATTATGGAGGGCAATGTTGCATATTGTTTTTTAACTAAGGATAGGGAGTCATTAACTCTCCAGGAGGCAATGAATAGTTCAAATGCATCTCAACACATGAAAGAAAGCCTATTGAAAATAAATAAGTTTTCAAGATTAAGCAAAATGACAAAGATCACGTGGAGAGATATTGTG
Organism: Erythroxylum reticulatum; assembly: GCA_025504915.1. Taxonomy (NCBI): domain Eukaryota; kingdom Viridiplantae; phylum Streptophyta; class Magnoliopsida; order Malpighiales; family Erythroxylaceae; genus Erythroxylum; species Erythroxylum reticulatum. The sequence goes on along the minus strand of JANSVA010000007.1, from coordinate 30,900,389 downwards.
CAAGATTGGTGATAAAAGTATATGCTCAGAAGGAAGAGATTGATTTTAATAAAATATTTTCCCCTGTGGTTCGACTCACTACAATCCGAGTAGTCTTAGTAATGTGTGCTACATGTGATTTGCATCTTGAACAATCATATGTAAAAATACATTTTCTTCATAGAGATCTTGAAGAAGAAATTTATATGCTACAACCAGAAGGTTTTGAAAAAAGGCAAAGAGAACTTAATTTTCAAGTTAAACAAATCTCTGTACAGTCTAAAGTACGTGCCGAGGTGTTAGTACAAGAGATTTGATTCCTTTATCATGAGCCTTAAATGCAACAGACTTAACGCAGACCCTTATGCATACTTCAAAAGGTTTGGTAAAAATGACCTCATTAACTTAACTCCTTGGTAGCAGGCCTCAACAAATATCGTTTCAAGGAGTTAAAGATACAATTGGCAAGGGAATTTGATATGAAGGACTCGGGACTAGCAAATAAGATTATAGGGATGCAAATTCATCGAGATATAAGTAACAGGAAGATTTGGCTTTCTTAGAAGAATTATCTAAAGAAGATCTTGCGACATTTCAACATGCACGATTGTAAGTCAATTTCTACCCCACTTCTTGTTAATTTCAAGTTATCCTCTAAAATGAGTCATAGCAATGAAGAAGAGAGGATAGGGATGTCTTGAGTATCGAATGCATCAGCAGTGAGAAGTTTAATGTTTGTTATGATTTGTAGAAGACTAGACATTGTACATGTAGTAGAAGTGGTTAGTCGATACGTGGTAAATCTTGGTAGAGAGCATTAAAATTATGTAAAGAGAATCCTAAGATACATTTAAGGAACCTCAGATTTTGTATTATGTTATGGAGAATCAGATTTTATTGTCAGTGGATATCGTAATTTATATTATGCAGGTGATCTTGACAAAAGTAAATCTACTACAGGCTATATGTTTAAACTTGCTGGCGGAGTTGTAAGGTGTGTTTCAAAACTACAACCAATTGTTATTACATCAACAATAGAAGCAGAATATATAGCAGCTACACAAATCGGTAAGGAAGTAATATGGTTAAAAATGCTCTTGGAAGAACTTGGGCACAAACAAGAGAAGATTTCTTTATTTTGTGACAGTCAGAGTACTTTGCATCTTGCAAAGAATCCAACATTTCATTCAAAGACCAAACACATACGAGTATACAATCACTTCGTTCGTGAAAAAATCAAAGAAGGAGTTGTAAATATGCAAAAAATTTATAACAAGGATAACTTAGCAAATTTCATGATAAAGGCAATAAATACTAATATGTTTATTTGGTGTCAATCCTTTTGTGACTTGACAAGGAGTTGAGCAACATGAAAATGATAAGGAAGAAAGAATGATATGAAGATCTTATTGACTTTCAATCAAATCTTCAAGTGGAGATTGTTGTTGTCTAACTTTCGTAAGTCAAATAGGGAGGCAGAAACTTGCATGTGGATAGGCAGAAAAAGAAGGAAGACGACTTCAAAGTTAGAAATAGCAGGAAGAAAAAAGACGATGACAGTTGTGGACAATCTGTCTGCAGCTGTAAACACGCCTGACAAGCTTATAGATATGCCTTCCCAGACGGTTATATAATCATCCATTCTTAGAAAATCCTTAATCCCTTAAAAAAGCATTCTCTTTGTAAAATAGAAGATGTTGCAACTCGTAAATTTTCATGATAAAATTTTTTCTTTTTACCCGTAATTTTTATATTTGAAGATTTTTTACATAAAAATTGTGTGTCAATTTTTTCATTTTTTATTCTTTCATTTCTTTTTAAATGCGATCTAATTTGGTCAATTTTTACAACACCCGTTATCATCAGAAAGTTTAAATTTAACCAAACTTCAATTAATTACGGCTTGACCTGTTAATAAGCAGCAAACAGTTCCAAAATTCAAACGGGTCGTTGTCTGGATCCCGGGACGTTGAAGTAAACATAACACTAATTGTGAAGTAATTTCTTAGTAACACGTGATTTAATTGACGGTCAACACATCTAAAGAAGAACCATGTGCTTCCAGTTGTCCATGATGCGGCGGGTGCATAGAAAAGTTTGCGTAAACAATCATATCTCTTATAGTTTTATTTTAAACAATTTTTAATATTGAATTTTTAGAAAATTATTCCAACCGTACTTTAATAATTTAGAATGATTTAAAAAGTATGTATAATTATTAATAAATTTTATTAAAATAAATTAATGTTTTTTATATTTTGATAATATAATATATTTTTAATTAAAAACAATCTCTATATTAAGCTACATACTATCAAACTCTTTCAAAGCCCAAATTTCAAAGCCCAAATGTTCCGGTAAAAAATTTAATGTAACTCAAAATTTAATTAAAATTGTAATCAAATGGTCCAATAAAAAATCTAATTTAACTCAAATTTTAGACTCATAATATTTAATAAAATTTCAATAAAAACCAATATTTAAAAATTTTAATTAATTCAGTAAATTCAATCTTAAAACTTTTGAATTGATTAATTTATTTATTCGATTTTAAACTTTTAGTTTGATTTATTTTAATAATTTTTTTTAAAATTCGATCAATTTATTAATTAGTTGGTTAATTTTTAAAAATAAATAAATTCTTATAAAATATAAATCAATTAATTTTTAAATATTATCTTGTTTAATTAAACTTTAAATTAAGAATATTTCTCAATTATATTTTAAATTTTTTTAATTTATTAAATCTTTAACAAATTTTATAATAATTTATTGAATCTTTTTGAAATAAAATTTTATTTAACTAATTTAATTTTTTTGTCTAATTTTTAAAATGTGGACATCGTTCTCAGTCTGAGTAAGCAAATTGTCAGAAGAACTCAATAATGTAGGTGAAATGACAAGAAAGAAAGTGGGCGGCTGTTGGAATATTCAGCAGAGCACGTTTTATCAAATTTCATACAACTGATGAGTCTCCCAAAGTTTTATGTTACAGAGTCTATCAGGCCTTATCACAAACGACACTTTGAGTCATTCTCAATGATATGAACTGACATTATTTAAATATCTCTTCATAAATTATTAATTTCCCCCTTTTTCTTTTAATCTCTAAAATCCTAGTTAATCACCACATGCTATTTGATTCCTTAATATTAAAAATAATATTAAAAATTATTAATATTTAAACATTCATAATATTATTATTTCTCTTACAGTATATACTTTATTTAAATAGAGTTGTCTCAAAATTAATAATTAATCTAAATATTAATTTGTGATAACATTAAGGTTCAACTTATTAAAAACTTATAAAACATTAATTAATCTAAATGTTAGAAACAATCTTTCTATCACGTAGGAATAAAGCTGTGTACTATTGGACCTTTTCAAATCTCGCATCTCCGAAGAACTTTAACTAGGTATTGTTATTATTATTATGTTATGTTGACTTTTTGGCAAATTAGGTTGACAATTTGACTTCTTACCTTCTAATAATTAGGTTTTCAATTAATTAATCAATATGAATTAGTACACCTCACGTTGCCTTGTCGCCTTAACACTCCATTGAATAATAGAGCTCTGAATTTATAATGAGTCTTGGTCATTAAATATTACACTTTCATTACAATTTAAGAGGTTGTTAATTCCAATTTAGTATTTACAATAAGGTAGGTGTAATTCATTGACAAAAAAGTCAACATTTAGATTTGTTATAGTAAAAAATAAGTATGATTTATACTTGCCTCTTCGTGATGATCTTTTGTATAAGAAAATCTTGGATTATAGATCATGTTTTAGATTTGAAGTTAAACGGGAAAAGATTAGTCATTTTAGATTTCTAAAACACGTCTTGAGAATTGATGTTGAAATAGAGAAGAAATACTCGTATCTCGACTAGCATGTCTGAAATTTAAGCTACAGTGAATTTTTTTATTTATTTTTGATCTCTTATGAAAATCCCTTGAAGCTTATTGGTAAAATGTTTTACAAGCTTAAGAGTCATATCGAGAAGGGTCTTTCTCAATTCATATGGTTCAATAATATCACGTACCTTAAGTTTCTGTTATCTCTGTATATTCTCTAATTAGGAGTACCCCGAATGGTATCTTAAAATGAAATAATATGATTTTATCTTCGAGTCTATCAAACTTTGAAATGCTCAAACTAAACTAGCGATTCACTTAGAATTTTAAATTATTAGTTTGTCCACAAAATGATAAAAATATAAATCCAAAAATACCTTTCTTAAATGTCATACTAAAACAACCCACTTTGTTGTTTAAGAGGTAGAATGTTAATTAGCAACTTACTTATTCATAAGTTTGAGGATTTAAATAAAAATGTTTATAAAATAATCATTAGAGGAAAACTAAATAAAGTTGTCTTGCACTATACATTACAATGACTTCAGACCATATCATTCAAAAGAAGCAAAAAATAATTAACAACAACAACAATAACATTCGGTATAAATTCTGCTAATATGCGGGATTCGGGAGGATCCAATAATATATAGTCTTATTCTTAATTAATGGAGAGACTATTTCCAAACAAAGAAGAAAAAAATAAAGAATACAAAGAAGATTAATTAAGTCATACATATGGTCTTAAAATAGAATTAATCATGAAAAAGACTACCGATAGAAAAAATTTAGTATCAATATGAATTTTATTTTCTAATAAAAATTATTTAATTTTTTAAATATTATTAACATAATATTAAAAATAATATGTTATGGAAACAATCTCTTTATAAAAATACAAAGATAAAATTGTATATATTATGACTCTCTTTAGACCTCTGTAAAGTGACGAGCCTTATGTGCTGATTACGTTGATTTTGACTTTATGTAAATTTAAAATGAATCTTTTAAAATTTTTTATACTATAAATAAGTCCTTATTTTCACTATAAATTAATTAATAAATTACGTTTATCAAAATAGTTTTGCAAACATCATATTAACTATGAGAGGATTAACTGAGAAAGTCAACTACAATGATTGAGAGGCCAAGTTGGAGAAACTCAGGCATTATAAAGTATTTGGCATTTCCTTTTACACCATATGCGAAAAGTAAAAGATTTTGATAGATATTGTTGACTTGAATCTTACGTGATTGAGAAATTAAATGAAAACCAATTTATGAGATTAAGATGGAGAGGGAGATGGAGATGGAGATGATTAATGGGGTCGTTTAGTGATGAGGGCTGCAAATTTAAACAGCAGTTAGCAAATTGACCGTTGGGTCATTTACTTTCTTGAATAGTTGTGGGGTATTGAGTAGCGACAACAGGTGGAAGAAGCCATCAACAATCAGTACTCGACTGATTGCTTTGTTGCATTGATAAGAAAGAAACCAAATGAGGTCCAGAGAAAGGACCCTTTTCATCTCTCAACCAGAGAATATCTAGTTCCTTGGAAAAAAGAAAAAAGAAAAGATCTCTTTTTGTTGATACCCTGAAGAAGATCTCTCACGATAAGAAAAAAGATCACTGTATCATCAGGGAGGAGGTGGATGATGCAGCCTGTGAGTGAGAAATTCAGGACCTTCGTTAAGGACAGATGGCTGGTGTTTGTGTGCTCAATGTGGGTGATGTCTTGTGCAGGGATTGGTTACTTGTTTGGGAGTATATCTCCGGTGATAAAGAGCACTATGGGATACAATCAGAGACAGGTGGCTTTGCTTGGTGTGGCCAAGGACTTGGGTGATAGTATTGGGTTTGTGGCTGGGAGCTTATGTGAAATGCTCCCAATTTGGGCCATTATGATTGTTGGTGCTGTGCAGAATTTTGTTGGTTATGGTTTGGTTTGGCTTGCAGTCACTCAAAGATTGCCTTCTTTGCCACTCTGGGTGGTGAGTACAAGCTCTTGCCTTGGATTTTCAGTCGTCTTCTCTACGTCAGAGCTTCTTTCTTGATTGGTCTTATGCGATTTCAGCATAGATTTTTTTTTTTTTTTTTTTACGTTCTTATTCTTATAGAAGTTCGGGAACTGGTTTCTGAGACAAGTTTGATTCTGCATTAATTGTCTCCTCCTAATTGCGATGCCCTAATCTGGGTTTCTTTCTTTACATTCAAAATTCTTTTACGATGTACATAGACAACTAATTGTTATAGTTGCTACTGGGGGAACTCTTTTACATGACAAGATTGTGGATCCTAGTTGGGAAGTTAACATCATGTTCCTATTTTTTTTGTTTTGTACTTTTGTTTAACTCGTACAGACAGACTGAATTGATCTTGCTGAGTTCTCCAGTCTCGTTTCTCTCGTACTCGTACCAGCAGACCACCATAACAGGATCACATTTAGATTGACGTGTTACTTACCAGTTTGGCATTTAGCTGCAAGCTATGTTTGACTATCAGCTTCAGCTAATAATTTTTACCGTAATTTGGGTTGAATCACTGTTGCAGAGTTAGATAGTCTCCTACTCATATTTTAGTCCGCAGTAATGTAATACCATAACAGAAGAGTCATTGCTTTCCTTAAAGTAAAATATAGTATTAGCTAATTAAATCTTGCTTGAGAGATCAACTTATGAATCTGATTTGATTTATATACTGCTCGCTTTACAATGCCAAACATATAATTCATATCCTCTGTAGGACAAATTTAGTCCATGTGCAGAATTCATCGCATATGCAGCATTAGATATAATAATTGGGTTAAGTATTTTCTGATCTCCTGAAAATTTTTGACCTTTTAGCCATTTGTATAGGCAAGTAGGAATTTGATGATCATAATGATAGGGTGGATTCTTCTGCCTGTAAACTGATTATGATGTTCTTGATATCGGGTTTCCTTGAGGGATGTGAGGAGTTGACAGTACAAGAAGTAAAATCTACGCACATAAGAGATGCTCTTCCATTTTGAATTATCATATACAGAGGTCTATCAATACCAGATTCTGTCAACCTGGCTTCCGAATTTCTCATCTGAAATTCAGATAGCAAAGTCTTCAGTTTTGACATCTATCAAACAAATATTAACGATACTTTCTTCTGCAGTTGTGTGCTGCCATATTTGTAGGGACAAATGGTGAGACCTACTTCAACACAGGAGCTCTAGTTTCCAGCGTGCAGAACTTCCCCAAAAGTCGGGGCCCTGTTGTTGGGATACTGAAAGGATTTGCTGGATTGAGTGGTGCAATTCTGACTCAGGTGTATGCCATTTTCAATGCCCCAAGCGAAGTATCACTCATCTTTATGGTTGCAGTTGGACCTTCAATAGTTGTTATTGCTCTAATGTTCATTATTAGACCTGTAGGAGGTCACAAGCAAGTTAGGCCATCTGATAATTCAGGTTTCCTGTTTACCTACGGCATTTGCCTCATTCTGGCGGCCTACTTATTGGCAGCACTGATAGTTGAGGATTTAGTCAACCTAAATCAAACCTTGATCACATTGTTGTCGGTAATCTTGATCATTCTTGTATTGCTGCCTATATTAATCCCAGTTGTGCTAGTTTTCTTACCAAAGCCAAGACCTCAAATAGAGGAGAGCCTTCTTTCCGAGCCTGATAAACAAGAAGCTGGTAAATCTGAGCTGGAACGGAGTGGAAGTTCATTCATTCTAAGTGAGGTTGAGGATGAAAAACCTGCAGAAGTGGAGTCACTTCCAGCATCAGAAAGGCGTAAACGAGTTGCTCAATTGCAAGCTAAGCTCTTTCAAGCTGCTGCTGAAGGAGCAATAAGAGTCAAGCGCAGAAAAGGCCCACGAAGAGGAGAAGATTTCACTCTGCTGCAGGCGTTAGTAAAGGCAGACTTTTTGCTCTTGTTTTTCTCTCTTGTTCTGGCTTCTGGGTCTGGTTTGACAGTTATTGATAATCTGGGTCAGATGTGCCAATCTTTAGGCTATAATGATACAAGCATATTTGTATCCATGATCAGCATTTGGAACTTTCTAGGCCGTGTTGGTGGTGGCTACTTCTCGGAAGCTCTTGTTAGGTAAAATGTTCATCTTCATGGCTCACCCTACTAACAATCATCAACTTCCATCTATATTCGCACATATGAGATGTGTAACTATTTTTTTTCTTTCCAGAAAATTTGCTTATCCAAGACCACTGGGCATGGCTGTCGTTCAAGTTATTATGGCAATTGCACTTCTGTACTATGCTATTGGCTGGCCTGGACAAATTTATGTTGTCAGCATTCTGATAGGACTTGGCTATGGCGCCCATTGGGCAATTGTGCCTGCCTCAGCCTCAGAGCTTTTTGGCTTAAAGAGCTTTGGTGCCTTGTACAACTTTCTTACATTGGCTAGTCCTACTGGCTCTCTTATATTCTCTGGTGTCATTGCAAGTGGCATTTATGACTATTATGCAAAAAAACAAACACAGCTAAATTTAGAACCTTTGCTTGCATTACATCTTCAAGAGGAAAAATCACTTACATGTTCAGGCTCCATATGTTACTCCCTCACATGTGGGATAATGTCAGGTCTTTGCATTATAGCAATGATCTTGAGTTTGGTAGTTGTTCATCGGACTAAGAGTGTCTACAGTCAGCTTTATGCAAAGACCATTGTTTGAATTGCCAAGGACAAGCAAGTTGCAAACATCCTCCAATGGCAAAGAATTCTGCTAAGAGAGAAACAATACTCGTCGGCCTTGTCAATCAGTTACTCAAGAAAGTAAGAAGCTATCAGTGGACAGTCTTTTCATTGCATTGGTGTGAAATTTTTAGATTCCTGTATTGATTTTGAATTCTTTTCAGGCAAAACTAATTCTTCGACCATAGTTTCACATTTTTAGACCTGCAGGCTATTTCATCATCTTCAGGTCATAAAGCAATAGAGGCGTCTATTCTCATTATGCCAATTTATTAAACTTGTTGTGGCAAACATGGATTTGTTCAACAGAAAATGAATATCATCTTTTTATTACTTCATTATCTTTATGTTCAAACTTTGTATGTGTAAATCCAATGGCAGCCTGATATGGAACTCTGTAGGTGATGCTTATGAATGAGCAGATCCTTTCAAAGTTCAGTTCTAGTATTCGGAATTCTCCTCTCAGGAGGCAGACTCCAGTTGACAAGCAATGAGCTTCTCATGGCTTACCAAATTACTGCTTAAGATGAACAACAATGGGTTTAAATTTGGATTGATGGTGCAATTGACAATTATTGCATCACTGTCGAATTCGTACCATTTGAGCTCTTTCTGATTGCCTTGCAACTTTCAGGATAAGAACAGAATCATTAGCTTGATAAGAATGTTCAGATATCCTACAGAACTACTTTCTAATTCCCTCTTTCCTATCAATCATCTCATTATCTGCAGATTTAGAACTGAAATGTCCATTCGTTGTTGCACCAAGAAAGAGGAGTTTAACCTCTTCTGAATTTTAGTTAAAATTTTCTAATCATACAATTTGTTCTTCCAATCTACTTATCTGTAAATCCTATTCCCATGACATTGCAGAGCAGGAATTATACTTACTCAAGCAAACTGCAGTGCGTCTTGTCTGCTATAATGATTCTTGTGAACAAGTTGCTTACCTAACATTACAGTGCCACATATTGATGACCTGGAATTTCACAAATGAACCCAGGAATAAATGTTAAGCTTATCATGACATGGTTAGGTAGTTGCCTGGTTACTGGTTCATACTTTAAATGCAGGCATCCTATTCCGGCCCTTATTAGGCAATTCCAGGTCTGAATCTAATCATACTGTCCATTTGGGATTAAAGTTTGCACCCCTCCATTCTGGCAAGTAATCTTATGAGTATTGCTCTCTTCCAGGAAAACAAAATCCTGACAACTCCAATCTGTATGGTAAGAACATAAAATGCATTTAAGTCCATGACACTAACAAAGGCCGACTCTTGTATGAACACAAATCTGCCTAAGAAAAAGAGAAACGAAGATATGGAAATTTCAGGATATTTCACATCAGATTCTTCAGAAATGGCAAAAAACAGAGTTAAAACCTGGTTACCAATTTTATCAGTCAGAACTAGATATTGTATTTGGATATAATTATTGCATTGCCAATACAAGATTCAAGCAAATCCAGAGATATTAAATCAATCACTTTTTTACTCTGGATTTGGACTAGTTATTCAACTTTTGATGGTTACTGAATTTGCACAAGTAAGTTGAATTGATTGCAACTTAAATCTGTAAATAGAACACTGTATATGCAGTTTTACCTTTAAACTGCACAAGATGACTGTATTACCAGATCTTTAGTATGTTCATCCAACCTCTTCTCTTTTGGTCTTCATCAAGATTTTATCTTCATCTATTCTTCAAGAAGAATTTTAATATTGTAATTTTTTTTCATATTTGTATGTTTATTTAGAGAATTATGTTTGATTTTCATAAAAATCTAATAAGATACAATAACCTCCATAAATTTAGTAAAGTTATTTTTTTAAATATTGATAATATAATTATAAATATTTAAATTCCAGATATTCTAATATCTTTTTTTATATGATTTTTTTAGTATTTCCATATTTTTAACTTACCATAATTTTTGCATTCATATTAACTAGAGTAAAAAACTAACCATGGTTATTTTTTTTTTGCCAAGAAAATTTAAACGGTTAGTTTTTTGGCCTACATTTGTCACTATAAATACATATAGTACAAAGCTTTATAATATATAATTCCATATTTTGCTCAGACTTGAAGAAAATAAAACAAATATAAGAGAAAAAAAAACCCTTCTTTTCCAGGAATTCGAGGTATCTGAAACTAATATATCAATGGCGCTTCTTCAATCGAACTCTCTTTAAATGGGTAACTTTCATCTCTCTGTATCTAAATATATGCATGTTTATATATGATCACATGTGTTTGGACTTATATTGAGCTATGTGTCGGTAATTTTTGGTAATTTAGCTTCAATGTTGTACATTGTTGCCCGATGAGGAGAGAAACCCTTCAGGGTTTAGTGTAAAGCACTGCAATTATCATTTTAAGAACACATGTGAAAATTTTCCTCAGTTATTGGAAGCCCATCAGACAAGTTTTTATTTTTTTTTTCACGTTTTTTGTTGGGTGGCGGTGGAGTTGGGGGTTTCTGTTGTTCAATTGTGGATTAGGGTTTATCTGCTTTTAAGAGTTTGATGCTTGAAGTGCATGATGACAGAAATTATGTGATGGATTCTGAGCAAACAAACAATTCTTTGGTTGTTGAGATATCAATGAGAGATTGATTCAACTTGAGCACTTGATGACATTCTTCCACAAGAGCATGTTTTTATAAGCTGGTTTTCATTCTCATACCTGTTTGTTGCTACTGGGAATTGAGATCATTGGTTTGTTAAGTCAGGCTGATTTATTTCATGATTTTGGCGCTTTTTGTGAAAGATAACTGTGCATCAAGTTATGATCTTTTTACAATCTAGTGAATGTTGCTTCCATGATTATGTGCTTCTACGTGAACGACAAATCTGCATGGTATTACACAAGTTCTACAACGTGGCATGTGGAATTCTGTTGATGAAGTTCGTTACTGCATTCTCGGGCCTTCATAAATGTTATTTAGTTACTTTATTTGATCATTTAATTGGTTTCTGAAAACTTTCTAAATCAAGATGACGAGAAACATTCATATTGTTTCTATCTTTGATGTTGCTATCCTTGATCAGTTGCAGCTGCTAGTATCCAGCTCAAATTTGCGGCACTTGTTTTTCTTTCTCTGCGGATATAATTTCCTTATCTGGATGTATTTGCCACACCTTATGTATTCTGCTTGGCTGCTTTAATATAAGTTTTTCAAATTAAAATTTTATTAGGACTACTTGATGGCTGCATTTCCAATATCTCAAATTGTTTCCGTTTTTATTGTCGCAATGTAGCACTTACTGTTTTATTGTTTCATGACTTGTAATCATGTATGGAATGGAAAAGTTGGTTAATATATATTTTTTTCATATTAAATGAATAGATATAGATTATAAATGTTCACAGTGCAGTAGCCTTGTTTTCTTAAAGGCGTTTTTCCCGTAATTCTTGGAATTCTTTTGGCATTATGTGCATACTTCTTTTGACCATTGAATTCATAAAACGTGTCGCAAAGAAAGCAATATATGATTAAAGCGAAGCAGAAAGTCATGTTTCCATATTTTAATTGTCTTTGATTGATCAAGGTCAAATTGTTCAGCAATAAAGATGGGAATTCATAACCCTTCTTATAGAAGATAGTTTCCTTATCTTGTGTTTCATTTTGTTCTTTTATTAGGGTTTCTGTAATGAAGGAAGCTTCTTGGTGATGCATACCTACATTCTAGTTGTATATTATTCATATTGATGATTGAATTCACCAATAAGCGCAAGCACTGCCAGTTGTGATTCAAAGTGAATATGGAATGCAATAAAGAAGAGGCCTTAAAGGCTAAAAGTGTTGCAGAGAAGAAGTTTGCTGATAAGGACATTGTTGAGGCAAAAAGATTCGCTTTGAAGGCACAAAACTTATACCCTGATCTTGAGGGTATCACTCAATTTCTTGCAACCCTTGACGTGTTCATCTCTGCTGAGCAAACAACAAGTGGGGAAGTAGATTGGTATAAAGTCCTTGGCGTGGATCCCTTGGCTGATGATGACACAATCAGGAAACATTACAGAAAATTGGCTCTCCTTCTTCATCCTGATAAAAATAAATCAGTAGGTGCTGATGGTGCTTTTAAGATTATATCCGACGCCTGGAGTTTGTTGTCAGATAAAATAAAGAAAATTGCTTATGACCAGAAGCAAAAAGTTGGAGATATGTATCGAAGAGTCCCAAATTGGACATCACATGTTCCAAATCATCAGAATGGTTTCCATAACATCTTCAACTGTAGCAATTCATATGCATGCACTTCGAATGGTGCTGTGCATTCTAATCTCAGTCCTTCTCATTCTTCCAAGTCCAATACCTTTTGGACAATTTGTGATGCTTGCAAATTACAATTTGAGTACCTTCGGGTGTATATGAACCGCAGTCTCCGCTGCCACAACTGTCGGTATCCTTTCATTGCAGTTGAGACACCACCTCCACCCATACATGGCAGGGACCACTCTGCTTCGGGGACTTCTTTCATGCGGTCACAAAACTGTTATCCAAATTCAAGGTTTGAATACTTGCATGTTAAAAGAAAGAATCCAGAGCCGGCAACAAGCATTGGAGCTGCAGCTCATCCTGGTACTTACTCTAGTACAATCAATGTTGGAAATGTGCCATCAGCAGCTTTTGTTTCTTCTCAACATGACAAATTGAAAAGAAATTATGAAGAGGCATCAATTGCTTACATGAGAGGAGAAACCTTTCAACCCAAACCTCAGCCTCATAAGAAAATGGCCACAGATTCAGTTACCAGGTCATTAAATCTGGGCTCAAGTTCTGTGCCAAAAGGCGAGTTGCTGAAAAAGAAAAGACATGCTGACGAGCAAAGAACAGGCAAGCATCCAAAAGAGAAAGCAAATCAAATGGGAAATGAAAATGGAGATTTTGGTTCAGTGGGTTCTCAAAAAGGTAGGTTCTACGTACGAAGAAGCATTAGTACAAGAGAATTGTCACAACTAGAAGTCCGAAACATTTTGATGGAGAAATCTAAGAAGGATATTTGTGCAAAGATTAATGAATGGAATACTATTGCTGCAGCATCCAGGACTTCAGCGATGGCTTCTGTACCAATCATTTCTGAGAAAGAGATAGAGAAGGAAAACCAACGGAAGAATTGTACTCCAGATGGCACGATAGCTGATGCAAGCAAAAACCAGGAGTTTGTAGATATCAAGACCAAAGCTGACGTCAGTATGGCTGTCTCTGCCAGTGATAATAATGCTCTTGATGGAAAGGATGTCAATCCTTTATCAATGATTGTTTCAGATCCGGACTTTCATGATTTTGACCGTGATCGCTCAGAAATGTCATTCGACAAAAACCAGGTTTGGGCTGCTTATGATAACGATGATGGGATGCCTCGCTATTATGCTATGATTCATCAGGTGATGTCATTAAAACCATTTAAAGTGCAGATCAGTTGGCTTAATTCCAAAAGTAACCATGAATTGGCCCCAATAAACTGGATTGGCTCTGGCTTTTACAAGACAATTGGGGACTTCTGGATAGGCAAACGTGAAGTCAATAAGTCTCTTAATTCTTTCTCACACAAGGTTAAGTGGACAAAGGGTCTTAGAGGGACGATCAAAATCTTTCCTAGGAAGGGAGATGTTTGGGCTCTTTATAGGAATTGGTCTCCTAATTGGAATGAGCTTACTCCGGATGAAGTCATACACAAATACGATATGGTAGAAGTGCTCGAAGACTATAATGAGGAAAGAGGAGTAACCATCGTTCCACTCATTAAAGTTGCTGGTTTAAAGACAGTGTTCCGCCAGCATTTCGACCCTACTAGAATCAGAACAATTCCAAAAGAAGAGATGTTTCGGTTTTCTCACATGGTCCCCTCATACATGCTCACAGGTCACGAGGGTCAAAAAGCTCCAAAAGGTTGCTGGGAGCTTGATCCGGCATCTACACCCCTGGAACTTCTTCAGGTACTTACTGAAGTTCAGGTGAAGGAAATGGTGGAGATTATTGACAAAGTTGAGGAAGAAGCTCACGATGGGGATTGCAAAAGGGTCAAGGATGAAGAATTGGTTAAAGGTGGAAACATATTAGAAGGAAACCGTGTTCAACTTTCTGCAACAGATGAAGAATTGGTTAAAAGTGGAAACACATTGGAAGGAAACCACGTTCAGCTTTCTGCAACAGAGGAAGCATTGGTTAAAGGTGGAAACACGTTGGGAGGAAACCATGTTCAACTTTCTGCCAGAGATGATGAAGTTACAAAGCCTGAGGTGAATGACACCAACAAAGATAAGATTATTGTGTATAAACGGAGGAGGTATAGAAAGTAGAGAAAGCTACAGGCTTCTCTGTTAGGTTTGGTTTATGAGTGTAGGGAGTAGTTCACAGCACCCAGTCGAGAAGTTGGAGAAAAAAGAGTTTAGACATTTAAGTCATCATAGGAACACAATTAGTCTTTGAAATCCTGTTGATACGAAGACTAGTGATGAACCACCATGCAAAAACAGATTTTGTTTCTTTTTCCTTTGCGAACACGAGTGGCTTAACAGTTTCATCTGAAGTAGAGCCCAGGGAGTTCCAACTTAAGCTGGTATGGATGAGTGAATTTTCATACCGTGGCACAGATCCTATAGCCTGACATTTTGGCTGAGCTCTATTAATGTTTCAATAGTGTCATTGCAAGGCCTTCAAAGGACTGACTGAATTTATGAAAGGAGAAATTTCATATCTTAGAATCTCCACAGGAATTGGTTACAACATATGCATTCTTTACAACCTTGATTCTTCATATGCAGAAATCACAGAATCTTAAGTCTTTTTTCTCCCCTGTGCACTCATTAGTCTGTTCTTCCTCCTTATTTCAGGCATCGTTTACAACTTGCTTTCAGTTTGATGTTGTTAACCATCATCTTTTCCATGATATATGGTCTCCTGGTTGACGAATCATCACTCCATTAAAGAAGCTTTAGGGTTTGACAGAATCCCAAGTGACTATTGATTGGCAGGTCATCATCTATATTTCCAAGCCCTGCTGTATATAGATGTGATGACTAATAAGCCATTCTTTCAGAATTCATCTTTCCATGCTCTGACATCTCAATTATTACCTTAGATCTGAATCTGTCTTATGTTTTGCAGGGGAGTTGGGTCTTTTCTAAATCAAGAGCGAGTTTTAACAAAATTATGTAGCTTTGATCAATTAATCTTTAACGGCCATTATAGTCTTCCTAACTGATCAGACTTTGAAAAGTTATAGTTTGAGCCCAACAAAAACCCGGGCTTTATGATCCAATTCAAAATCAATATCTCAAATCAAGTTTAATCAAACCGATGTTCATATTCAAGTTAAACTATTCAGGCCCTGATCAATCCTTGCAATCTTATGAATAACATAACTTTAGAGTTTTATTTATAACATAAGGATATGGTTAACAATTTGATTAAGCTTGAAATCAACATGTTAAGTCAATTGAGATTCAATTCGATTTCAATTTCGATTTCGATTTCAAGATGATCAACCAAAGTTGACTCAAATAAAAAATACTTAAAAAATGAAATAAACTATTAAATAAAACGACCATTTTATTTAAATTTTGATTGATATTTAAAATTATTCATACTAAAAAATTCTTATAATTTAAACTGACTAAACTTTTTATTTTTTATATTTTTTTAAAATAAACTTTGAGTCAAAATAGAATTGAAAAGATACTCTTTATCATTTCAGGTTTGATTCCAACCATCACCATCTCTACTTGAAGAGCATATATTGACTTTCTTTGAAATAGATGATGTTGGAGAGTACCAATCAATCCAATCATCTACTTTCTAAAAAAACAGAGGATATAATAAAGATAAGATATTTTATTTTAATTAACTGATTCTTATCCTGTTATATTAAATGTCACTCACATATTTATATAATTTAATAACACAAAATTAGAACTCCTTATCGAAAACAAAAACACCGCACATAACTATACGAGAGCTTTTTCAAAGTGGTGGTTACTTTGTTCTGTCTATTCTATTTGATTCTATTCTATTCACGTCAAGTATCATATCAACATCATAGGGTCATATTCCTTCACTTTTAATGGCTGCCATTGTATTTGTACCGCATTCCCCGAATCAACCAATCACAAACTTAAAATTGCAACTCAACATCACCTTTGCCTGCGATTGATCAGAAAGACAGCATATGCTAGATATGAATTAGTTCTGAATTTATTGTTTAATTTTAAATTATTAATTTATTAATAAATTTATAAAATATATTTTTATTAATTATTATATTACTCAATTTTTACTCAACAGATAACAATATATTTTGACGTTATAAAAAAGATTAATCATAATTCTATGTTATGGTTATAATATTTATATTATGGTTGTTGTAATTATGTTAAATTAATATTTTTATTATAGGACTATCACGTATTATATTTATATGACGTATAAATTTGATTATTTTAGAAAATTTGATATTATTATATTAAATAATAAAATTTATATGCAACATAAATACAATTCAATAAATTAAGAAAAATGTTGTTTATTTATAATTTCAGTATGTTTAATTACATGGGTGAGGAAAGTAATTAATGGCATTAATTTAAGGACAAAAAAGAGAAGAAAAATAAAAAAGAGAGAGTACTAAAAGAATCATGAATCACCCAAGTCAGCAGATCAGACGGCCCGAAACGCATGTCCTCATCACTAACTCCTCCTCCGCTCTTTCACCTTATCTCTTCATCACTCGGTAGAGATTAAATATAAAAACACAATCAACAAAAAGAAACCAAACCCGAAATCGAATGGACGGGCAGCACCAGCAAGCTCAATCCTCCACATACCCACCGGCTACGCCGCCGCCGGTCCACCACACTCCTCCGCCGGGTGCGGCGGCGCCATACCACCACCTGTTGCAACAACAGCAGCAACAGCTCCAGATGTTCTGGTCCTACCAGCGCCAAGAGATCGAGCAAGTGAACGATTTCAAGAACCACCAACTGCCTCTGGCTCGCATCAAGAAGATCATGAAAGCCGATGAAGACGTTCGTATGATCTCCGCCGAAGCCCCCATTCTGTTCGCTAAGGCGTGTGAGCTCTTCATCTTGGAGCTCACTATCCGCTCTTGGCTTCACGCCGAAGAGAACAAGCGCAGGACCCTCCAGAAGAACGATATCGCTGCCGCGATCACCCGAACCGATATCTTCGATTTTCTCGTCGATATCGTACCGCGAGATGAGATCAAGGAAGAGGCTGCGCTCGGAGGAATGGTCGGACCCACCGCGAGCGGTGTGCCGTATTATTATCCGCCCATGGGGCAGCCTGCCGGGGCTCCTCCTGGAGGAATGATGATTGGACGCCCGGCGGTGGATCATACTGGGGTTTATGTGCAGCCCCCGTCGCAGGCGTGGCAGTCGGTGTGGCAGACTGCTGCGGCGGAGGATGGGTCGTTTGGGAGTGGGAGCAGTGGACAGGGGAATCTGGATGGGCAAGGGTATGTTTGTATGTTTTTGCTGTTTTTGTTATTCAAATTCGTGATTTTACTCGAACTATGATTAATTTGCTTGCATTTCTAGAATGGTTTTGCTGTTTGTTACATCCAGGTTCTTCACTAAATTGGTACGACTAGGAATTAGATGTTTGAAGTTCCTATTCAAGGTTGTCCATTTCAGGTTTTGGTATTATGACTGTAGTAATTTGTTGGATACTTGTTAGGTTTAGTGTGTTATACGCCATTCGATAGTGAGATCAGTGTTTCATTGAAGGCTCAAGGCTTTAGCTTGTTTGATGCGGGGTTCTGTTAGTTTGATGTCTGTAAGGAGTATGACTTTTTTGATACCTGAGGAAGGACCAGAGAAAGAGGATGGAGCAGAGGATTTATCACTTATGAAGAAGCTCAAAGGTGATATGAAGACAGGAAGAGGTCGTTGTTAAGGATAGATTGTCTTGGGATTTATTGTGACTGTGCAATAGTTGTGGTTATGGGGACATTTATTGAAAGAAATGCATTGCAGTCTATGGCTGACATGTGTTGCCTGATGTTTTCTTGCATTAAGTCTATTGTTTGTTCTTGCATTTTGCTGATGCAAAGACAGGTTTTTAGTTTTAAGCGGCCAAATTTGGGGTCGTCATTGCCGAACTTTGAAAGAAGTCTTTTGATTAGGCTGCAGATAAGGGAGCTTAACATACCTGTCTTTTATGTTGGGCTTGTACCCGTGCGCATATGCTTTGTCTTAGGTCAAAACCTTGTTTTTGGAGCGACCTTAGGCTCTTGAACCGTCACATCTAGGGCTTTCTGTTTTTCATTTCTAGGTTAAAGTTGTTAGAAGTCATTAATTATGCTAGGACAATGCACTTTTCCTCTACTAGGATGGCAACTTATCCAAACATGTTAAGTCTTCGGTTGTTAATTGGAAATTGATACTGTGAAATACTGAAATCTGTCAAAAAAGCAAGGACAATGATTAAGGATAATTGTTATCGTCTTGGAGAACATCAGCAAGGCATATGTTGTCTCTACTAGGACAGAAACTTTTCCAAACATGTTTTACTATTAGTCTTCGGTTGTTAATTGGAAATTGATATTGTGAAATACTGAAATCTGCCAAAAAAGCAAGGAAAATGATTAAGGAGAGTTGTTAATGTCGTGGATAACATTAGCATGTCACTGTAGGTAAATAATGGATGCTTTAAGTGTTTTAGCTATTAAAATCATGTAGCTTATATTGAGGTTCATATGTCATTGTCATCCATATGGCTAAATTTACAAAAATCATGGCCTGATCGTCCTTTAATGAAGAAGTCTATTATGTGGAGGTACCAACCAGCTAGAGCCAACTGCTTGTATGTCCATCTTTTGCACGTACAATTTTTCTACGTCGATAGAATCCTCTCACTTGTACTGGCTGAAAAAGGAACAAATCAATCATAATCAGTTGAAAATTCATCACGTTAAAAAATTGCCTTAATAATGTAAAATATTTACTTTTCTATGTTCAAACCTTTGATTTTATATTTCCACAAACCATTCTTTGTTGTTATAGTGTTCAGAATTTGATAGCAACGGTAACTGCTCCACAAAAATCACAATTTATTATTTCTTTACTTATTTTTTACCTTCTGAAACATGGTTGTACTGTTAATTAGTTATCATGAATGATATACTTGAAAGGTTTATATATGCTGAGAGTAATTTCAAAATAGTTATAATTCTTAAAAGTCTGTGTTCCAGTTGCCATTTGTTGGGGATATCTTTTGGGTTAACATGCAAAAGTGAATTAGCACCAGTGAGGGAGCAGATTTTGCTGTCTTGACATTTTTGTTTTCTTCAAATTTGCTTCCTACTCCTATTAGTAGTAGGGATTACTTGAGAAAGTTGAGAGGAATTGAAACAGAAGCTAACACAGTTTAACAAAACATGTAACAAAGAGTTGGGAAGAGTTACCTTTTAGTTTGTACTTTTGTGTTGTTGATAATGATAAAGAATATTTGTAAAACTTATGCAACGGCTAGCCCTTTTTTTTTCCCCATTTATATGTAGTTTGAAAAACATTCGACCAGTGTTGTGGATAGACAAACAGCAGGCCTATGAATTGTCTTTCTTCAGTCTAACATAAATTGTTTTAGCTTCATGAGCACTAGAGACTGTTGGGATGAGAGAATCACAACATGGTTCTTGTTCTTCTTTCTAGTACATATATGAACAGACTTCTAGTGATACTGTTGAATCTGATTTTGGATCTTAAGTGCACTTTTTGCTTGAACAACTGTGCAACTTAATGTCTGCCCCAGATGCTACTCGTATGGTTCTTTCTCTCTCTTTGAGAGATGTTGGTTGAGTTCGCAAGTCTTTATGTATAATTGATAGGTGCCAAAATAGAATCAAGGATAGACAACATTTAAGAATAAAATACTGAGTTATTTTATTGTCAGTACAATAAAAATTCTCCATGTATGATTCATGTTATTTTTGTTTGCCCGATTACTAGAATGACATCCTGTTCACTGCTTCTAGCTAGAACTTTTAGCAATTATAAATCCTATCCGTGACCCAAACTGTTATTCAACATACGTGGTCTTCAATCTGTTTGCATTAGTACTTTATATATTTGAACCACACACATTGATTTGTCTGTCAGACCTAAGATAGGAAATCCACTCTGATCTTGGACTCTTGCATTCAAATTTTTGGGTCTACCTCCCGTAGCCGCCCTAGAGAAGGAAATTGGTCTAGTTTTTCCCAGTACTTGAGCTTCTAATGCTAAATTCTACGATCCATAGTCGACCTAATGTGTTATCTGCAGAAAGAAAATATATTGCAGTTGTAATTGTGTTATCTTCGGCATTTCAACTTAGAACTACTTGCTTTTGTAACCAAGGTGGAATTTTAAGGAACTCGGATTTGCTTATCTTGATATAATTGGTTTGCACTAACTGTTGTGCTAGTAAGTGTCAGAAAGTTAAATCTCTGTTCTATTCATTCATCCAACTAAATTTATGCTGTACAATTTGTTGGAATCGTACCACTTGGGTCTGCCTTTTCCTATTTTCTTCATCTTTTATGAGATCCAACTTGCAATCTCCTTTCTGTTTTGCAGTTGACGGGACCTGAATCTGAATGTGGCGGTGGTGTTCGGTGGTGCAGCAAAAGGCAATCAACCGCAGAATACTACATTAGATTGGATTGGAGTTTTGCAAGCTTGTGTTTATCAACTTCTATTGTCAAGGAGGTTGTATTTAATTGTAATGGATTAACCAGCTACCTTGTTTAAACCCTTTAACTTGATGATATTGCGACAACTTTTAACTTTCCAGTCGCTGCTCTGACTTGCCTAATTATATGGAATGTGCAGTTTCATAACCTTCTTTGCACATATATATAAGCGGAATAGCAGTCACTAGGTCCCGAATGTCAGCTTTTTCTATTCAAAGTTGTGTATTATTGAATTGTTATTTTGATTAATTATATTAAAATGAGATTTTAAATCATGTTTAAATCTTGTGATTTGAATATGACTGGCCTTTGAACCTAATTGGAGGTTCAAATTTGATCGCTTGTAGAGAAGCTCGGATCATGCCCGAGCCTTTTGAATTCCAAGACTTATGTATTTCCACTTTTATTTTTAATTTTTAATTAAAAATTATTTATTTGAGTTTGGTTTCCTTTTTTTTTCAACAATTGTTAAAATCATAAAAAATTAATTTATGTTTTATAGAATCAAGTTATTATCAATTAAATGTATATTATTTAATTATTTAATACTAATTATTAATAAAAACTTATAATTAATATTATTTAATTAATTTTAATTCTTATAATCGAAATATTTGTTAATAAATCTTGTATAAATAATTTAAATTTATTATTTTTTAATAATAATAATAATAATAATAATAATAATAATAATAA
>JANSVA010000007.1:30854906-30876689 GCA_025504915.1 Erythroxylum reticulatum | reverse complement strand
TGCCTGCCCGCTAGTGGCATGGAGCTCCTTCATGGACTCCCCTAAGTTCACGGCTACACAAGACCCTTATGGGAATTGTGTAGTACATTTGATTTTGAATTCACCCAAACCATTATGATGTGCTTATATATTTACATGTGTTGACAAGTTTGATGATTGTTTAACTTATGCAAGTTGAGAAATTTATGTTGTATGGATTTTCATGAAAATTTTTATGATCACGAGTGTTTTTAAGGGTTTTTGCTTTTTACCGATTATAAAACTGTTACCTACGAGCTTTAAGCTCACCCTCATTCCTTCCCATCTATAGGAGATGAACAAGATATCGGGTGATGAAGCCGAGATTCAAGGCATCCCTCGAATTTGCATATTTTGTTCTTTTGAAGTTAGCTCATGTAAAACAAGGCTTTAGTTACATTTTGAGAAATTATTGTTCTTGTAAAGTTGGTATTTTTGGATTATGATGTAAGGTGGCTCGAAATGCCCACTAAAGCATTGTAAAAACTTTATTCTTTTGATGTTATTGAAGTGTAAATGGTGCGTGGATGATGTGAATTGAAATTATATATATGTGAAGAAGCAATCGACTTGAGTTGATGATTTTGGAACATAAATCATTGATATACATACATACATACATATATATATATGTATGTATGTATGTATGTATGCATAAGCGAGATACTATGGAAAGGAAGATATGAATTATAACTGATCAGATGTAGTTGAAGGTGATGAGACAAATGAGTTGAGATTTGAGAGTTTAATGAAATCATTTGGTAGCTGAATGGTTATGTTGAAAACATTCCAAGTTTGCATAGTGCAAAATTTCAAGTCTTCCATAAGGGAAAAATTCGTGTTCTAACTTTAGGGAAAAATCTGGATTGATCTAGGATGATTTTGACAAGTTGTCTTCATGAAAGTTGTAGCTTGTCTTTCTGCTTTCCAACGCTATAAAGTATGAAATTTTTAGATATCGGAGTCAAAAAGTTATGTTTCTTATAAGTGGAGATGCTCAGGAGTATAGGACATATCGTTTGGTGATGACGTATGGTCTATAAGAACGTATTGTCTAATGAAGACGCATCATCTGGTGAGGACGTATCGTCTTGTGAGGACGCTTCGTTTGGTGAGGACGTATCGTTTTATGAGGACATTTCATCTTATGAGGACGCTTCATCTTGTGAGGAAGCTTCGCCTAGTGAGGACACTTTGTCTGGTGAGGACGTATAGTCTGATTGACGTCATATCGTCTGGTGATGTCGTCATATTGTCTGGTGCATTGCTCATCTAATACTACCGTCTGATCACATTTTTAACCCTATATACAATCGAATTTCACTTTAGAGTCTTCATGGAAGTTTTAGATCTAGAAGTTCTCTTTCAAACCGTTTAATAATGACCCCAATAAGAGGGTTACAGAGAAAGTTATGCGAATTCTCCCAAGAGAGGTACAATATGATTGAGGATATAAACATACTTGATTCTTTTGGCCATAACTTCACTACTCGACCTCCAAATGAAGTGATTCTTGAAGGAATAGATTCATAATACATGTTGCTACCTCTCCTTAAAAGTTGGTAACTTTTTATACAGATGTGGAAAATATTAATGTAAAGAATATGAGGGATTGGTTGGAATAGCATAACCGAGTTATGAACGTACTTGGATTTTTAGGCATATCTTGAGCTATAGAGCTCCGAATGAGGTGGTTCTTGTTTTAAAATAAACAAGAGGCAGAGAGCTACAATTGTTTTGAAGAAGTCAAATTGTGATTTGGTGTTTAACTGGTGTGGGCACATCACCCTTATGGGACGGTGGCTAATGAGGAGTCATTGAAATAACCCCACAAGGAAGCTCATTCACGCTTTATGATTTCGGATTGTTGGGCTCCAGAAACTACAGGTTATTAGGGTCACGTCTTAAGACTCCGATTTTGAGCTCTGGAAGCGGGGTCCAACATGACTAGCCATGCACAGGGGTGACTAGTTGAGTCACCCCGTGACTAGCTATGTATGGGGGTGACTACTTAAGTCACCCCTGTGACTAACATTTAAATTAAATGTTAGTCACGGTGGTGACTTAAATGTTAGTCATGCATGGTGCTGACATACCAAGTCACCACCGTGACTAACATTTAACTTAATTAAATGTTAGTCACACCACCTTTAAAGTGGTGATAAACCACGCCACCTTTAAGGTGGTGACACTTGTCACCACTTTCCTTTTCTTTATTATTATTATTTAATTTCATGCAAAATTTGTATGACTTTGGTGTTTTTATGCAAAATTTACAAAATAACCCATTTAATATTCATGAAATATTCACACTATTTTCACTCAATTGATCTCACATTTGGATCAGAACATAAGGATTTGTAACCCAAAATTAAGATATGAAGGCAATTAAAAGCAATAGAAATTAGACGCAACATAAACTCACCTAAAACACACTAAAACCAAGACTTGACAGTTTACTGTTAACGGTGAACATGTCTTTCGTAGATCCACAACCTCCGTTGACCTCCTTTGACAATTAAGGAGTTCCCTCCCTTTCCATTCTCCACTAAACCATCCTACACCCTGGTCATTGTCTTCTTCTTCAAAAAAGTCAGAGAAACCTATTTGGAGTTAAGTAGCTAGAGATTTTGATATGTTTGGAAAGTTGCATTTTGTAGCTAGAGTCAGTGAAGGTCATGTGTCTCCACTTGAGATAGTGTTACAAGAGTTGTCAAGTGGAATTCGTCCTTAGTACGGTACTTCTTGAACAAAAGGATGGCCTACTCGACAGTGCAATATTGGGATGAAGTGAGCTGAAAAATGTGAGACTCCAAGCTACCTTGATAACAGAAAATGAGCTATTTATCTTTAATATTCATTTGAGGAAATGGAGAACAAGGTAGTGGGCATTGGCTCGTGGCACATGCAAGGTAAACCTATATTTTTAAGGAAGTGGAAAATGAGATTTAGGTTAGATAGATCTAGGATTAAAACTATATTGACTTGGGTTAACATGCACAAAGTCCCCTTGAATATTGGTCCTCAAAGGGGCTGAGTTACTTAGTAAGTTACGTTGGCAATCCTCTAACAATGGATAAGAATACTGCACACATTAAAAAGGTTTAGCATACTAGAGTTTGCATTGAGGTTCAACATGGAAAAATCATGCCCAAGAGCATTCCAATATGAGATACAACAGTGATGGTGAACTAATAGAAGATAAGGTCCTGTTATCTTACCCCTAGAAACCTTGAAGGAAAAACCAAAGTATGGGTTCCCAAACAGATCCACAAAGAAGAAGAGAGCAAGAAGATAATAGTTCCAGATGCTCCAGAGGATCCAAAAAGTTCCTAAAAAGTTAATGAACCACAGGAAAATAATGAAGTTACCCGACAACAGATTTCTAAGCAAGTTGATGAAGTGCAAGTAACTGCTAGACCTCTGGACAAATAGCAGGCGTCTGAACATGTTGATGAAATTCATATAAACATTCAAGCTACAAAGTCACAAGGAAATTCATAACTAGCTAAAGGAGCTATTATAGAGACACAATCTCGGCAACATACTCCACTGTTTACAATAATTGTAAACTCACAACAATATATAAGTGAGGAACTTGAGAATGAAGTGAACTCCTATCAGCCTACAGAGATGGCAGTTGTAGAAGCAAAACAGGAGATTAATAATGAAACAAATACAACAAATGTGAATGAAATAGTGGGCATTGGTTGTGAGGCTGATGGAAATAAAAAGGAACTTGAGCAGTGGCAAAAAGGTGGATCTAGTAAGTATAGGTCTAAGAGTAAAACCAATATTAAGCATTCTAAATTATTTGCACTGTATGGAATGTGAGGGGATTGAATTCCCTTAATAAACAGTTGGTATTGAAAGACTACTTAGCTTCCAAGCAATCAATTTTTGTAGATTTGGTGGAAACCAAAATAAAAAAAGATGTGATTCAAAAAGGGTTACACTTTCTCCATCTGAATGGAAAGCTCTTAGCAATCATTCTAAAAATTTGAATGTTAATATCTTGGTGGCACTAGATCTAACTAACTTGATCTTAAAAGATTAGTTTTGTACTGATCAGTTGTTACATTGTGAGCTCACCATTAAAGCAGTTATGATTCCAATTGCAATTATGATTATATATGTAGCAAATTGAGAATTTCATAGGGCAACATTATGGAGAGACTTGTAAGTTATTGAATCTAGCATTTTAGGCCCTTGGATGCTTGTAGGAGACTTCAATTGTTTGTCAACTCCAACTGAATCTAATGGAAGAAGAATAATAACTCATGTGGACACTAGAGAACTAATAGAGATAACTACTAAGCTAGATTGGTTGATCTCAAATTTCAAGGACTTATTTTTAAATGGAGTAATCACCATAAAGACAATGGGCTGGTATAGAGAAAATTTGATAGATGTTTAATGAATGATCATTGGCTCACTAAAATGCATGGAAGCTATGTAGAGTTTGGTGAACTTTTGTTTCAAATCACACTCCATTCATTGTGTTTGTTAATAACAAATCAAGGCCAAGGAAATCTCCATTCAGGTTCTTTAATTCCTTATTAAAGCATTCCCAACTTGACTTAATTATAGCAGCTACCATTAACAAACACTTTCAGGGCTCTAAAGCATTCTAATGTGTACAATTATTGATAACTATCAAGGTTGATCGTGTTAAACTCCTAAAGGAGACTCTTGATCCTATAAAGATAGAGAAGTTGTAAGATATGAAGAAACTCACTTTCACCCAGAAGCTGTTAATGGCCAACCCCTCATATCCTATGCTCATTGAGAAAGAGAGATCTGATCTCAACTCATACTTATAAGAACTAGAGGCATACTGTTAGGATATATGTTGATATCTTATTATTTAATTTTGGACATTATTTGATAATTGGACATAGTGAATTTGTGTGGGACTCTTTCAAGATAAGGTTTAAAATCCTAATCAAGATGAGATTTAATAGATAACTTATTTTGGGATAATAGCTATCTAAGGAAGTAAAATTTTGAAGATTTGGTTTGATTATTTGCAGCTGTAAAGTGGCTGGGATTTTCGTGTGTTGTGGGCTGAGGTGTTGTCATTTTTGGTGAGGAAAAACAATAGACTTTATGTGACTTGGTAGCTATGATTTTTTGGGATAATCTTGGATCATTTTTGTAAATAATTTTGTTTTTGATTTGGTGCTGCAACTTTCTGTCAAGGTTTCACGACTTTTTGTTGGTTTTTATCATGGATTTTTTCTGCAACTACACATTCTTCTATTTTTTGAATAATCATTGAGGGTTGTATTGTGTTGTTGATTCCGTTGATTTTGGTAGCTGCGATTCTCCATCTTTGCACAACAATAGAGGGTTGTGTGATTGTGGATTGCATTATTTTTTTAGCAGTTGGGTATTCTTTAATTTTTCACTGATAATTGAGGGTTGTCTTGTGTAACTTGTGAGTTGATTACTTTTATAGTTTTTGGGGTATCATTCTGGTGTGGCTATTGATTGTCAATGGAGTGTTGATTATATGGCTGTCTTTTCTGATTTGTGGTGTACGAAAACTCCAAATGTTTTCATGATTTTAGTGGTTGATATTCTTGATCATTTGGGTGATTTTTATTGGGCTGATTGGGAGTTGATCGAGAGTGTTTCTGGTGGCCGTCGATATTGATGGTGGTGTGTGCAAAATTTCAACAGGCATTGTTGATTTTGTAGCTCCGTTGTTTGTAACATTTCAGTGAAGAAACGTTTATTTTGTTAATGATTTTTCCAAATTGGGGAGTTGTGTTTTCTATTTATTGTGGGGGAATTTTTGGACTGTCAACGATAATGTTTTTTGTGTAAAAAACTTCTAGTAGTATTGGTATTTTTGCAACTTCATAGTTTGTAATGTTTTTGATGAAAAGCCGTTTGTTTCGTTGGTGACTTTTCAATAGTTGTGCGTGAGATGTTTCAGTGATGATATTGAAGATTCACAGCAGATTCTTTTGATGGACAACTTTTCATTCTTTTATTGACGAAGCTACATTGTTAAGGAATTTGTTTTCTTTATCAAGTGTCTTTGTTATTGTTGTTTTCAATTACTTGAGTTATTATGTTTTCATCCTTTATTATCAAATAATGTTAAGAAAATCCTCTGTTGAGGTTACTACAAGACGGTCATATTATTGGGTGTGATTTACTTTTATGGGTAGTGAGGACGAGGGATAGTGTCAAGGGTTGGGTGAGTCAGCTCTATAATGCCTTGATTAAAACTATTGTTGTATCACAGGTGAAAGTAATTAAGCTGGGTGAGGGCCCCGCAAATGTAGACAAGGTGTGCCAAACTGCGTTACCAAATATCGAGTGTTGATTTGTTTATTTTGCACTTAATTTTTTTGTTTTCATTTATGCTAGAAACAACCGTGGTAGAATCAGAAATTTTACGAAACTACTACATCCTTTCGAAATTTCACATATAATTCTCAATGAAAGAAGAAATCAAGAGTCCAATGGATGCAACAGAGAGATAGAAATACCAAGTATTTCTATAATGTGATTAAGGGTAGGAGAAATAGAAACAAAGTAGTATCCCTTGGTGTTAATGGCAGATTGATTCATGATTAAGAAGAGTTGAAAAAGGCAACAAGGAGACACTTCAAACAGATAAATGGGGTAACTACACACTCATCTAATCTTCCTGACATTTTGTTCAATAGATTGGCAGGTTCTATTAGCCATGATTAAGATTCTAAAATGCTTAAAGAAGTTACCTCTAAAGAGCTAAGAGAAGTTGTATTTTCATTCCACCCTGATAAGGCCCTAGGATCAGATGACTTTAATGCAAGGTTCTTTCAGGAGAAATAGAAGGTTATTTCAGGAGAAATAGACTATCTTACAAACTCCAATAGTAAGGGTTGCCCAAGAGTTTTTCATAAGCGGTAGATTATTCACTGAAATGAATAAGACTTACTTAGTCTTGGTTCCCAAAATCCCTAATCCTAAATGCTTAAATGATTACAGGTCTATTGCATGTTTTAATATGATATACAAGAATTGCAAAAAAAATTGCCAACTAGTTGAACGTTACCTTACCTGGCTTAATCAATTCAAGTCAGGGTGCTTATGTCCTGGGAAGAAGCATGGGTGATAACATCCTGTTAGCTCATGAACTGTTCAAGGTTTACAAATCGAAGGAACATATTTGGAGTTATGTACTCAAGATTGATTTCACTAAAGCTTATGATACCATTGAATGGAGATTTCTAATCAACTCTATGCAGGCTTTTGGATATCCATATGAATTCATCAAATGGATTCACTCTTGTATAACATCTATTTCTTACTCAATATTGTTGAATGGAGAACTTTCTCAACTTTATACAGCTGCTAAAGGAATCAGACAAGGTGATCCACTCTTCCCCTATCTATTTGCCATCGCTATGGAGGTATTACAAAGAATCACTCAAATGTGTATAGAGGAAAACACAAATTTCAAATTCCATTATAGATGTAGTGGTTTTTGGGATTACTAAACTCTCATTTGCAGATGATTTACTCATACTATATAACAACAATCTTATTTCTATTAGGACTCTTTTGAAAGCTTTGGAGATATTTCAGGAATTCTTTAGGCTCAAATTTAACCCAAGTAAGAGAGATGCTTACCTATCTGGACAAAGTGGTGGAAATTTGATGACTGTGATAGTAGATGCTAGACTTAGCGTACACCAACTACCTCTCACTTATTTAAGAGTTCTAACTTCTACAAAGAAGCTTAAGGAAGCTAATTGTAGACCTCTCATAGAAAAATTCAGCAGAACATTCTCTTAATGGAACAACAGATTCTTATCATATAGAGTTATAGTATAGTTGGTCATCACCGTTCTTAATAATTTGCATTTTTCAGGTTATCACATCTAGC
The DNA here is from genome assembly GCA_025504915.1 of Erythroxylum reticulatum. Taxonomy (NCBI): domain Eukaryota; kingdom Viridiplantae; phylum Streptophyta; class Magnoliopsida; order Malpighiales; family Erythroxylaceae; genus Erythroxylum; species Erythroxylum reticulatum. The sequence goes on along the minus strand of JANSVA010000007.1, from coordinate 30,868,780 downwards.
TATCCCTAAGGAAGTTCTGCAGAAAGTATTAGAGGCTTCATTTGGCATGAACATAACTCAAGTGGCAGAAAATTATCCAAAGTTAAATGGAGCGTCATATATCTTCTTAAGAAGTACGGAGGGCTAGAAATCAAATGAACTAGTAGAATGAGTAGAAATTTGCTAGCAAAAAGACCTTGGAGGATAGGCTTGGACAAAGAAAGCCTATAGGTAAGATAGGTTCACATGTTTCACATCAAGCAGAAAAGCATATGGTCTATCTCTCAAACTTCTTTGCAATCTTACACTTTTCAACAGATCTTACATATGAGATCCTTCACGCATCCTTATATCAAGCATCATGTTGGAAATGGGAAGAACATAACTTTCTAGTTTGATAATTAGCATGCCTTAGGGCTTTTATGTAAAACTAACCTCTTTACAGTCTTAAGAGGATCTATCCCAGAAGATACTAAAGTCTAAGGTCTAATTTGGAATAATAGTTGGCTTGGGCCATTCCATATGTGTAGAGGAGTCAGTTTTATTATTGTTCAATGGCCTTCATACCTTCCAAGTCAATCACAAGAAGATGAGATCAAATGGGAGCTCCATAAGTCTCACAAATTTACGGTTCAATCATGTAAAGAAATGTTAGGACCTATGTTCAAGTTTATACTTTATAGATTGATATGGGGATCAGGTATTGCTCCAACTCACTCTTTCATCTTATGGTTAGCTACTCTATAGAAATTGAGAATTAGAGACATAATTAAGTTCCAATTTCTAGATATAAATTACCCTCTATGCTCTAGAGAAGCTAAAACCTTATATCATATATTCTTCAAATGTCCCTAAACCAAACAAATATAAGTGATTTTCTCAACATCTTTGAATTGCAAGATAGAGATCTTAGTTGGATAAATACATTGACTTGGGTTAGCCAACTGAGATGGGCTAATAGAAAAGATCAAAGGTTATTTAAAAATGGTTTTATTATGTTTGTGCATTATATTTGGATGATGAGAAATACTAAAATCTTTGGTAAGGCTGAGGAGTTCAAAAAATATAGTTGGAATCATTTATAGTTCAAACTAAGGACACTACAAGAAAATAAAGAATTGGCGATGGAAAAACAATGACAGAAAACAAACGATTGCAAATTACCGATTGAATTTACTTATCTGTTGATAAATGTGTCGAGAAAATTTAATTTAGCAACGAAACAATCCCGTCGGCAACTAAGGCGGGAATTGGTGGAAAAAAATGAATTATTAACATTTTCGACGAAATATTAGCGACGAAAAATTATTTCGGTAAATTTTAAACCGATACATCATCGTCTCTTTGCGGTTGAAGGTTATTAACTTAAACAAAACGACATCGTTTAGTTTAACACCAAATGACATCGTTTTGTTTAGCTTAAAATAAACCCGAGAGGCTCCTCCCCCCCACCCACCATTGACAGGTCTACTTTCTTTTTCTTCTCCTCCCTCCCGCGTCATCTCCTCCGGTAAGTTCTCCCCCACTTTTTGGTATGTCATTGGTGTTGTCGTCAGCATCAAAAGAGGATCCGGAGAAACCCACCATTGTTGCATTTTTGTGAGGTATATTGCAAACCAAAAACATTTTGTGTTAATTAAATTTGTTTGTTTATTTGATTGTTTCATAAGTTTGAGTAATTTGTGAAGGATAACAAGGATTAAGGTTGAAATGTTAGTTTTAAAAGGTTGAGCTTTGAAATTTTTATGTGATGTTGGGATGATTGTTTGGTGCATATTATGTGTTTGTTGAAATGCCTCTTGTTTGAAAAATTGTATTAATAAGAAGATGAAGTTGGTTAATGATTCGTAATAGGTGTCCATAATAGTTTAGTTTGGTTTGGTCCATTTTAAAGTACTTGAATAGTTCTTTAGCGTAATTTTCTTCATTTATAAAGATACCTTCCTTCATTTTCTTGATTTGGAGTCCAAGAAAGAAGTTAAGTTCTCCTATCATGCTCATCTTGAACTTCCTAATCATAAAGTTAGGAAATTATTACATATATTGTCATTAATATCATAAATAATAACATCATCAACTTAAATTTGAACAATCACGACATCATGCTTGTACATTTTAATAAAGAGTGTAGTGTCAACCTTGCCTTTAGAGAATCCATTTTATAAAGGAAATGGACTTAGTTTGGTCTAGGTAGTAAAGTCTACACTTTATTCCTCGCAAATTGATTAAACTCCTCATTCATAGCAAGAACCCAACTTTCATCATTAAGGGCCTCTTTTATTGTCTTAGATGCAATTTAATAAATTAAGGTAATATGATAAAAATCTTTGAGTTGAGGTCTAGTGATTACCCCTTGTTAAACATCATCTAAATTTTGATCTGGAGGATGACTTTTCTTTCAATTTCCAATCTCGTAGGAGTTCCTGATCCTTCTTGTTTTCCTCACTCAGTTCAACAATATATTCATGATTGATTTGTTGGTGACCACTTTTAATTCCAAGAAAGGCTAATGACTTTAGATCATTATATATACCTATCTCATCTCTTCAAAATCTTTCTTGGAAATTAGAGGGATATATTCATAGAAAAGACATGCATAAATTCTTCAATTGTAATGTCTTCCTATTAAATGCCCTATTAAATCCTCACAAAGTTTTCAAATCTTTAATTTCTAAATTCCCTACTATAGTCACTCCTAATAAAGGCAACAAAACGTTTATTTTCATTTTGTAACCTTTTGATAAATTTGACAAACACCTTATAGCCATCATCTTTGTTTGTTAAACATAAAACCAAAGTAAATGTACTAAAATTATCAATTATGATGAAACCAAAAAATTAACCACCTAAACGAGCAACCTTAGTTGTTGTAAATAAATCCATATAAAGTAATTGTAAAAGTCTAGTGGGAGTTACCGACTTTTTACTTTTGAATGAGATTTTGGTTTGTTTTCTCATTTCATAATGAATACAAGTCTTTTTGAAATTTGGCCTCTAGAAGCTTATTTACATGTTGTTTGGAGAGGAGGTTGGAAATGAGGCCTATACTTGCATTCCTAAGTCTCCTATTCCAAATCCATGTGTTTTCTTTAATAAAGATTAGACAATTCATATAGCATCCCACTCTCGCAAGACAAGTATCCAACATCTTGAGTGATGTCCGAGTGCGAATTCCGCAAGGGTGGCATGCTAGAATGGTTAAACTCTCGAAAACTCAGTACAAAATTTTCACAAATAACATAAGCGTATGCAGAAATCAATAATCAAATTTCGGCCCATTCTTTTCTTTCATAACATTAAAATCACATTTATTATTATTACACTCAAAATCATTCTCATTTACAAACCTTTCCACTTTGGAAAGTTATTACAAACCAAAATATTCAAATATACAAGTTATAATAATTGTAGAAGACTCAATTTGATACAAAAATAAGAAAATATAAATACAAATGCACGATCTCTACCTCTTACTTGAATGCAGTGGCTATACTCCTTTTTGCCCAACTGGGTAACTCTTTTGAGCCTAAAAAATATTGCAAATTTTGGGTTCGTTTTGTAAACTCAATGAGTGACCATCCTCGATGGCCCACTCAATCATATAAACATACAATTCATATAATCATATGGTTCACATCATATCTTTAATTCATCATATTGAATCACATACCCTTGATCAGTCAATTCACATTTTACATTCAACACATATCACATTTAGAAATTATTCAAACCATTATAATCATTCATATCATGCATATGCAATGCACATGAGACTTACTTTCAATTTGTTACTTTATTGTAACTGAGTGCCTATAACTGTCCCGTATCTATTGTGGATACTGGGTTCATTGATAACTGGCCTATATCTGTTGAAAATACCGAGCTTATTTTACATAGTGAGCCTTTGGCTCTTATACATTTTCTGAGCTTTAAGCTCTTTTTCACAATCTGAGCGTTAAGCTCTTTTTCGGTGGCTACTCCGGTCACAACTGCCTTTATGTTTCATGCATTCATATAATGGAATGCATCACATTCACATATTTTCAATCAGTCACATGATTTCGGATTCACAATCGCTTCCACATTCATCATCAGACCTTGGTCCGGTATTCAACAATTAAGTTGAGAATACATTTATTTCTTCTCATTCATAAACAAGTAGCACTTCAATATCACATTTATGATTCAAGTCTCAGACCTTCATTGTCCGACAACATAAGCAAATCACATTCATATCAATTATATTCACATTAAATAATAATCATAACCATAGTCATTCAATGCATAAATTGAAATCAGAACAAAAAATGAAATGAGAATATCTAGGTCGACTCACAGTACGCTCCAGATTAGCAATTGCTTCCAAGATCTGGAAACGTCTGAATGTGGACGCTTATCCTAAACATTAAAGTTATGCAATACACAAATTGCACACACATTATTAATTGCACAATTATAAGTATTCCTTTATGCATAAATGTATATGTGGAATATGTACAATGCATGCTCAATGACAATCTCGGGTATATTATCAAATTTCACACTTTATCCACATTCTTATTTTATAACTCAATTACTCATCATTTCATTTTTAGCATTATTTGCTCTCAAAATAACAATTTCTAATTCACTTTAACTTGATACCCATTACTCCTCTCCTTTGAATCACAACTACAATCATATGAATATCTTTATTCCCAATAAACTCATACCTTTAGTACTTTGATGTCAACAATTCATTTACTAATGTTATTCCAACATTACAAGATCAAATATTATCCAAACTCTCTTTTCTTCTTATAAATTCTCCAAATTTCCAAACCTTCAGATCTGTTTTCCATGAGCAGTATGACAAGGAAAATGAAGAAATTTGGTACCACTTTCTTTTAGAGAAATATTCCTCCTTTTCGTAAGTTTCTAATGACACTAAGATCATTTAATTTGATTTAGTATTCCAAAAGTTATACTCTAAATAATTCGGATTGTTCTTTAACTATAATAGTATTTTGTACCAAAATTCAAGTCAGATTTTGGAATTCTAGAGATAGATATAAATTTTGACTCCTTCAGAAAAATTGTATCCCTATGTCTCTAATTTAATCTAAATTAAGAATTATTCCATTTAGATAACTATAGATCAATATATTTCTAAAATACTGAAGCATGTTCAACGAAAAATACTCCAGTTATGAAGTTCCAGAATTGTTCATCATTTTTGTCCCAATTCAATCAATCAATCGCTTTCAAATGATTTTGGATGGCTATAATTTTTGGTGTAGATGCAGAGCTACGTATTTCGAGTCTTTTGGTTCAAGTCTCATGTCATTTGGAGGTTGGGAGAAAAAGATATTGTCAAAATAATCCAGGATGTTCGAACTTTTCTCTAGCCATAGAAGTCATGATCGTGCAAGAGCACGATCGTGAGTTTTCATCAGGTTTCAAAAGTCATAATCATGCTTCTTCATCTTCTTCTTCTTTCGAAACCCAAATTTTCTTCTTTTCTTCTAAACCAACTTCTCTAACTTATCTACTCTCCATTTTCGACTTCCATACAACCCAACATATTCCAAAATAGATCAAAAATCAAGAATTAACATCAAACATCAAAAATCAGAAATCAGAAATTCTCCACGTATGTCTTCATTTTTCTGCATTTTGTTCATCTTCTTTTCTTTTCTTTTCTTTTCTTTCACTCTAACATTTCTAACTTATGTCTACTCCATTATCGACTTCCATTCAACTAAAATCACTCACAAACAAAGCCAAAATCTAGATTGAAACACAAACATTTAAAAATCATATCACCATTCACGCATTTTTTGCATTTTTCCTTCATTTTTCTGTAATTCCATTTTATGCACATTCTTCATTCTCTTCCTCTAACTTTCACCTTAATTATTCATTCTCATCTCTAGACATTACCGTATACCTATTCCATAACTCTAAATTTATTCTTTTGTTCATCTACAAATCATCAAAATCTTCACATATATAAATACAGTGAAGACAAAAACAAAGCATTCATTAATTTTTCTTTAGAAATTTTCTGCAATAATTTATGCATGGTTTCACTAATCTTTCAACTCCAAAAATCACTCTAGCACTATCTTTCAACTCCAAAAATCACTCTCACACTGTCTTATGCCATCTTACACATCAAATATGAAAAATCAACACATACGGCATACCCCAAAAATCTATACTCACATTTTTGCATAATATTCATATCCCCATTTTATACTCAATTAACCGTTAACTACCATGTTGCGTGTGTCATCTTATAAAACAAGAGAAACCATAAAAATGCTTACTTGTTAAAATTCTAAAATCTTCAAAATCACTTGAATCCAAGCTTTCCAATATCACATAATTATCCGCAGTCCAAGGTGGTATGGTCAGATATTTCGATGATAATGAAGAAGAAAGAAAATGAGATAGCAAGTGAAAAGTGAGAATAAGACTTGTGTTGTGAGGGTGAGAGATTTCTAAAAGTAATGAAACTTCCAGAAGATGAGGAAAGTCACGGAGAAGATATTTTAAGACAAGCACAACAATGCCTTGGTCTTTCAAATAAAAAGAATCATGGGTTAAGACTTGGACACTTGTCCAATTTCTAAAGCTTTAACTAGTTTCCCAATGAAATAGTTCTTATTAAACTAGTTCCATAACTCCCATCTTTTTATTCCAATTATCACCAAAATTTTCAATAACATCTTCTCACAATTTCTAAAATCATCTCCAAAAATTTCTTCAATATCATTTAACTCATTTCTATTTCTATTTATCAATTTATTAGCCAAGCGGCATTTTTCCTAGTCTAATAATATTCAACATTTTCAAAATTTATTCCTAAAATTCACAAAAATTTAAAATTAACAAATATACTCTCCAAATAAATTTTCACGCAGCAAATCACAATTCTCAATAAAATCACCTTTCATATATATAAGTCAATTATACCCGGAACGTTAATGAATGCATGTACAATCATTTTAATGTGTGCAAAAATTCAAATTCATGTGTGTGTATGCTAACAACATACATGAGCATGAAAATGCATTTTTCTTAATCTCTCGTTGATCTCACATGTACCATATTTTTGGGTTCTAACTTTTAATATGAGAACGGGATGTTACACTTCATATCTTGGTAAAAAAAATCATCAACATCAATTGCTTTTATGTTTCCTTCTCTTTTGCCTAAAAAATGTGATGCACGATATCCCTTTAAAGTATACTTTTAGCCTTTATCATGTTGTAGGCTCACATTTATCAAGTTATGCTTCAATCCATCAACTTAAAAGTACATTATTAGTAATTTTGTGATCTTTCTTACTAACTTTATCAATATGAATTATCTTACACTTCGCATTATCTCCAAAAGTGACGAGTTCTCCATCTTTGTCTCTTATAGTTGAAACTTAGGACCACGAGCATTCATATACCTTAAGTGTTTACTATCCATGTACCATTTGTTCCTCTTTTTTTAAAATACCTATAAAATAACCCAATTAATGTGTTTTAGGTACCTAAATAGCTTAGTTATTTAGTTGTTAGTCTCCTTCTTCTTTTTAACCCACTTGCTTGAGAGTTTATTAATTACTCTTTGATTCGAGAAGCAAATTTTGTCGATATGCCCATATTTACCATAAAAGTAACATATTATGTCATATGATTTAATTGTATGATGATGAACAATATAACTTTAATGTAAGCATGCATTCCTTATTCTTCAATATACATATGAGCCATGGAAACTTTTGCTTTGTGTAAGTGATTGGATGCTCTCTTTAAATAATGAAAATTGGTAACATACTTTTATGTTCGAGGTATGTTTCTTTCATTGTAATGATGCTTGTATGGAGTGTGAAAATGTGTCATATGATTATGTTGGTGTAAGCCAATGTGATATGAGTGGGATTGCATGTTATCATCTGTATTGGTATATAAGTTATGCATATTCTTTTATTGAGAGTGTTAAATTATTGGTCTAGATTGTGAATGACTTATGAAAGCATAAGGTTTGCTCTTAACATGAGCCTTAGTGGATGTGTCGTGTGTGTGCATAAATATAGATGCTCCATGTTGATTTTTCATCATAGGCATTGGTTCTTTAGTACATATATGCTTTCCTTTGATAAAAGTAGTCTTAAGTGTTGTAAGCATTCTCATTACTATATTTGATTCGATACCTATTACTAGAACTCTTTTGAACTTGTAACATGTTTTGTACTTTCTCACTTCCTTTACTGAACTTAGACAATGAGTCTTTGAGAGAATAACTTGTTGGACCTCGTTTCTAAAGCCCAACTATTCGGAAGTCATAAAATGTGAGCATATTACCTTGTAGGGTGATTTCAATGAATCCTCATTAACCACCATTCGTTCATCTTCATTCTCATAACATCCTGGAAACTCTATGTTCATAACCAATTCATGTTCTTCCAACCTATCCCTCACTTTCTTTTCCATCAATCTTTTTCAAATCAACACCAATGGGTACCAATTTTTATGGAGGGATAGAAAAATATGCTAGGACTCTATTGGTTTAAGAATCCCTTCATTTGGAGGTCGGATGATGAAGTTATGTCCATCTGATGAAGTGAGTCAGTCTAAGATTGAATTAGACGAATCGAACAAAAGGATTCAGTCTAAGACTGAAGGAGACGAATCATGAATCAAACAAGAGGATTCATTCTAAGACTGAAACAGACAAATCATGAATCAAACAAGAGGATTCAGTCTAAGACTGAAACAGACGAATCATGAATCAAACAAAAGGATTTAGTCTAAGACTGAATCAAACGAATCAAACAAGAGGATTCAGTCTAAGACTAAAGCAGACGAATCATGAATCAAACAAGAGGATTCAGTCTAAGACTAAATCAGATGAATCAAACCAAAGGATTTAGTTTAAGACTGAAGCAGACGAATCATGAATCAAACAACAGGATTCAGTTTAAGACTGAATCAAACGAATCAAACAAATCAAACAAGAGGATTCAGTCTAAGACTGAATCAGACGAATCAAACAAAAGGATTCAATATAAGACTAAAGCAGACGAATCATGAATCAAACAAGAGGATTCGATCTAAGACTAAATCAGAAGAATTAAACAAGAAGATTCGGTCTAAGACTAAAGCAGACGAATCAAACCAAAGGATTCAGTATAAGACTGAATCAGACAAATCAAACAAGAGGATTCAGTCTAAGACTAAAGCAGACGAATCATGAATTAAACAAAAGGATTCAGTTTAAGACTGAAGTAGACGAATCAAACCAAAGGATTCAGTCTAAGACTGAATCAGACGAATCAAATAAGAGGATTAATTCTAAGACTAAAGCAGACGAATCATGAATCAAACAAGAGGATTCAGTCTAAGACTGAAGCAGACGAATCAAACAAAAGGATTCAATCTAAGACTAAAGCAGACGAATCAAACTAAAGGATTCAGTCTAAGACTGAATCAAACGAATCAAACAAGAGGATTTAGTCTAAGGCTGAATCAAACGAATCATAAATCAAAAAAAAGGATTCAGTCTAAGACTAAATCTGATGAATCATGAATCAAACAAAAGGATTCAGTCTAGAATCAGACCAATCAAAGAAAAAGATTCAGTCTAAGACTGAATCAGACGAATCACGAATCAAACAAAAGGATTTAGTTTAAAACTGAATTAGAAGAAGGGATTCTGCATGGTCTTCCTCACGTCACCAACTGTTTTAAATCACTCACTACACTCTCTATAACATCTCCAAGGGTTCCTACATCCATTCTGACCTCACTTATAAAGATCATATCTCTTAATTCCGATGACCAAAAATTTCATACTATTTACTGTTGGAAAGCTAGGAAGATAATTTACAAATTTCAAGAAGGAAAAATTTTCTAACTTAGCCTATATCAATCCAGATTTTTCCCTAAAGTCCAAACATGAATTTGACCTTTATGAAAAACTTGAAATTTCCATGTATAACTTGGAAAGTCAGGAGCACAACCATTCAACTACCAATTTTACTTCGTTAGCTCTCTAATCTCTACTCATTTAACTCATCACTTACAACTAATCCTCATCATTCATAAAAGTCATGTCTTTCTTTTTTTTTATAACATCTCACTTATATGTATAACAATAATTCATGTTCAAGATTCATCATCCATACACAATTCACATTTCATTAGCATCATAATATAAGCGTTTTACAAAACTTCAATGGACTTTCCGAGTCACAATACAATATCTCGTAAAATCCCAAAATACACAAGATACTTGAATAATAATTGCTCAAAATGCAACTACAACCTTGTTTTACATAAATTACTCCAAAATAAAACAAAACAAAATATGCAAATCCAGAGTGATGCCTTGACTTTTGATCACTCGATCTCCTTCTCATCACCTGAAGATGGGAAGGAATGGAGGTGGGCTTGAAAACTCATGGTTAACAAATTTATAATGAAGAAATAAGGAAAACCTTGAAAATATTCATTTGTTTGGGAAAATTCATATTGAATTTATAAAGCACATGTTTGTCAAATTCTTGTCATAAAATCCAATTTACAAACAACATAATTTATGCATTCATCAACTTGTTCACAAAATCATGAACACATAAACACATCAGAATAGTTTGGGTGAATCCAAAACAGAACGTACTACATAATCTCACTTAATGGTCTTACGTAGTCGTGAACTTATGGGAGTCCAAGAAGGAGCTCCATGCCACTAGCGGGTAGGCAAAAGAAGTTTTTGGTCAAAGTACACTTGACTTAACTTAAGGGACCACCACAAACCTACATAATCATGCATTTCACATCTTGTAAACATATTGCCCAAAATTGCACATTTCGAAAACTTATTTTTCATAAGCGTGAAATAGTTCGAAAACAATTTCCATGAACATTTCACAATTCATCAATCAAAATCACACACCAAACATATGGCAATTTCTTAAATCATTCAAAAGCAATAAAATGCAATATTTATGAGGCAATTGAAAACCTTTTATTCTCTTGATTTAAAAGAAAACTTTAATGGCTCATTAAATCTATTATAAACATGTAACCCACCTTGAATTCCTTGCTTAAGAACTTGCTCAAAGATGCCTCTCCTCCTGTTCCTGTTGCCTTTCTTGATTTTCCTTCATTAATGGAAAAACTCCCATTTAATAGGAATTCTAATTAAAAACCTAATCAAAACATATTCACTAAATCGATTCTAAAATACTTAAACTCATGCATTTTCTAAGCTTTATGAACCAAAACCTTTACAAAAATCTAGAAGATTAAAAATGTTCTTACTTTAACTCTTCCCCAAATGAAGAGATGTTTGGTTCAAATGGAAGCTCTTCTCTTCCTCTTTCTTTTTCTCTTCTTGAATAAACTCATAATCTCTCTAGAAAGCTTAGAAAATATGAACCCTAGCTTAACTCTCTTCTTTTCTCTCAACCACTGAAACTCTCTTCTTTCTCTCTCCTATTTTTATTCTTCTCCCTCAATTCACGTTTTCTCCTTCTCTTAAATGCAAGACCACATTTTCATCTTCCAATCCTACCCTTAATGAGTGTGCAATGTCTATGTTACCCTTCCTCATATGCCTTATGTTCTTTATCCATAAGTGGCTTGCCAAAAATGCCCTTGTACATTCTTACCCCTTTTAATTCAACTAACCCGTGAAATAAATTCTACTAACATAGACATAAAACAAAATTTAACTCCCAAAATTTCACTTATCCAAACCTCATAATTATTCAAATCATGCTTAACTAGAGAAAAAAATTCAAGGCCAACATAAATACCTTCAAGCAAATTTGCATTCTCATGCTTTAAAGTGTCTAAGTCATGATTATCGTCCTTTATGTACTCGCTAACTTTTCTAATTTTTTAATATCCTTTATTTGTTTGTAGAAATGTAAATAATTATAATATTAAAAAATTTAATTACATAATAAAGGTGAATATTCATTAGCTTACTCTTTTCTCCTTATGGTTTTAATGATGCAATGTTTGAGCTTATGGATCCTAATTGTCTAGGTCTTCTAATTATACATTTACCAATCAATATTACTCACTATGGATCCTAACATGTTCATTTTATATGTTTGTTTTAATATATCTCACTTTTTAAGCTGTGAACAATTTTGTTCTTGATTGTAGGAAGACATTTGTTGGCAGTATTTCTATTTCAAAGGAGATTAAAGAGAAGCTTTAGCAAGTATTCAAATGACATTCAGTGGCGTTATATTTTTGACAATGTCAACAATGAATTTGATAACATTTTAATCGAATTTGTATAATTTTCATTCTAGCTTTGTCATCATCTTCTTTCACGTACTTCAAGAAGATCCTTCTGTGTGTCAGTTGAGGTTTGTGAATTTATTTTTTACTACGTTTTTTAGAACTTGGTTTAATTTGGGTTTTTGTTTGGGGTTTGAACTTCCCATATAAACATATTACATAGCTGATGAAATTTGGCTTGCACGAACTGAAACTTGTTTGTGATATGAACTTTCGTTGATCTATAACTTAATATAGGATGATTTTGACTTATATTATTGTTCCAATTACCTTAAATATGTCAATCCGTTATTTCATTGATGCTCTCTTAAATGATTATGTTCTGTTTACTTTTCATGTATAAATTTTTACATAGTTGTTTTTTATTAAATTGTACATGTTAAACTAGTTTATTAAAATAAGTATTCATATTTTTATGAATACTTATTATATTTGGCACTAGTACATATTTAATATCCATTAAATAGCAAACTTGTAACATTAATTCTATTTTGACATATATGATTACAAACATATATGTTGGATCTTCAATTTAAAATATTTTAGATCTCAACCCATAAACCTTAACCCATAACCCGTGATGGAGCTCCCATGAGGCTTATCGGTGAAAAATACCAGGAGCGTAGGAGTCAGAACGAGAACTTGTTTTGTTGATTCACAAGTTTTATCTTAGATGTTTTGTAATCTTTAGCTAACATTAATGATACTAACTGTGGATTCATTGTTTTAAATTAACAGATTTCCTAAAATGAGTTTCTGGGATGGATCTTGGATGTATAGACGATTAACAACTGATGGTTTCATTATTCTAGAATTTGTTGAGGGAGTTGAAGCTTTTATTTATTATGCATGTTCTCAACCTGCTTATATGGATGGGCCAAAGATCAGATGCCTATGTAAAAAGTGCAAACACAAATGTTTCCTTCCTATTGATGAAGTTAATGGGCATTTGTTGAGAAAAGGGTTTGTCCCCAATTATTTTAAGTAGACACGACATGAGGAACTGTTGATTTGTAGCACCTCAAGGGGTAATCAAACACAATCGTCTGTCAACTTAAATGAGTTTAAAGGGAGATTGGATTTAGAACAAATTATGTGGATGGAACTGAAAATCTGTACATGCAAATGATTTATGATGCAGTTGGTTATACCTTTGAGAAAAATAGGAAAAATCTTGAAGAAGAACCTAACCCACAAAAAAATAGTTTTTTGACTTACTGCAGTCAACTGACCAAAAATTGTGGCCAAATTGTAAGACAATGACCTAATTGTCTTCAATTGCTCGAATATTGATCATAAAGTCTGAAGGGTATATTTTGGACCGTAGTTTTGATAAAATTCTTGACTGATATAATAAATCATTGCCTCCTGATCATATAATGGTTGATAGTTTTTACAATATGAAGAAACTTATTAGGGGTCTTGTTTTGCCTAATGATTGTTGCAAATTGGGATGTATATTGTATTGGGGAGATGATGTAGGATTAAAAGAGTGCAAATTTTATGGTCAATCTAGGTTCAAGCCTAGAAAGTGTTCTATGAAACAGAAATTTGTACCCTAGAAGTGGATGTATTATTTCCTGCTAACTCTGAAAC
>JANSVA010000007.1:30828256-30838721 GCA_025504915.1 Erythroxylum reticulatum | reverse complement strand
TTGATTGATTATCCTTTAGAGCAGTAAACAACAGCTAAATTCCAAGTCATAATAATATCTGCATGTTTTTGTAATTCTCTTCCAATACTAAAACAAAAGCTAAATGCCAAGTCATAATAATATCTGCATGTTTTTGTAATTCTCTTCCAATACTAAGTACATAAGCAATATTTACTAAGGTTCAAGAGACACCTACAAACTAAAGAAGTTGGATTCAGCAGTAGCAGCAAGTACACATAAGCAGCAAAAATGGAAATTTGACAAAAGGCATAATGAAATATAGAGATGCTCAATCCCACTTCTATTATAATCAAATCATCCAAAACAGAATGATGTGATATACTAAAACATTATAGTATAATGCACATCTCAGAAGATGGAAATAACCAATGAGCATAAGTTGCTCCTGGCAGAACAAATCAAGTACTGCTTTTTTTTGTAACAAAAAGACACATGATAATACAGCATGCAAAATGAAAGTGCACATTTCAAACACATTGTCTTTGAAAACAATATACTCGGATTGTCTTGCAACATATCATATCGAACTCAGTTGCTTTTACCATCCGTTTGCTGACGTAAGGTTGTAATGTGATTGGCATTTCTGAGTCACTGGCTGCCTCAGGTAACTTCTGTTTCTCCTAGTAAGATACAAATCAAGTACTGCTGTTATATATGTCACACAGAGACACATTATACGTCACACAGAGACACATTAGACAACCGCACACAATATCAAAAAATCAAACACCTTCTCTTTGAAAGAACTTATTCAGATTGTAGTACAGAACATCACATAGAGCTTGGTACTCACCATTCGTTTGCTGATGTAAGGGTGTACCGCCATTTGCATTTCTGAATGACTAGAAACCTCAGGCAATTTCTGTTTCTCCTCCAGAAATTCTTTCCTAGACTTCTTCCGGCTGCCGGATTGCCAAACTCTACCAAAGTTGGGAAGCCAGTTGGTATCAAAGTCATGTTTGATAATCCCTCCCTTCTTCTCCATCTCCAGCTCAATCTTTCTCTTCTCAGCCCAAGCAGCTCCAACTCTCTTTGGATTCAATTTATGAGATTTCCCAGCCTTACTTGATGAGAACTGTGTTAGCTGCATATCTAGCTGGTTTTCTTCAGTAGATTCGAACCAAGGGGGTGGAGCTCCGGTATGGACATTTCCATTGAAATTTCCAGGAGTTGTGGAAGATACTTTACTGATGGTCAGCAAACCTGACAACATAATTAACAGGCAAGGATTGCAGTAAAATAACATATCGTATGATAATCACATACAGTACCAAGATAACAGCTAGCTTAGAAACTGTAAAGAGGACCAATGACAAATGGGATAAATTCAACGATTATTACCCTGTGAACTGCCCACTCCATTTAACATTCTCTTATCCTCACTAACCTGTTGCAGCTACATAAAACAAATTACTAATATACATGATTACCAATTCAATAATATGCATGCGTCTGCACAAACATATACAATAACATACTGTGTGTGTATGTTTGTACAATGCAGAAAGAAAGTATTTTGATAAAGTTTATGATATCTCAGTGCATCAGGCTAATAACAAATATCTGATCATATACAAAAAGCCACTGGTTACATACAAAATGAAGGGAATAAACAAAAATGAAAAGATCTATGCTTAATACAATATCATATTCTAAAGCGGGATAGAACCGGGCCTACAAGATTTTAAAAGAAATCTTCTTTGTCAATTAAACAGAACCAAGGTAAAACCTCAGGTAGAAAAAGTAGCTTACGACTTAAGAATGATGACAGAGAATAGTGAATTACTATTTTAACAGAAACTACATATTCTAATAAACTGTTCAGTGGCACATTTCTTATTATCTATGCTTCAGAAAATGAAATTTCTGGTTAATTTCAGAAAGCAGTAGCAGATATAAACATGACCCGGTAGAAAGTAAATCAACATCCACTATGTCCTTAATTTCAAGCCCTTAGATCCTTCATTGAGAAAGTAAGCCATTAACAGATATTAGAAAACAACAAAGGAATTTGAAACCCATGCTTTGTCACTTTACAGAGCATCCAGGACAAGTACCTGAAAACTGAAGTATTATTCTTGAACCATCTACCAAAGAATGGAAACAGATATGTGATAAAGCATGATTGAGGAACAAGTAATATCTTAGATGCACTATAGAAAACTAAGAAAAAACAAACATATGACCATCAACCTTTTCAGAAAGCAAATGAAAATGAATCAGTTGAACCAAGCTTACCCCTTCACTATAGTTGTATGAGCTTAATGCACCATTATCACAGACTTGACCAGCCCAATTACCTTTCAAAGAAACCACATAGGTCATTTCACAAGTGAAATCTCCATAGAGCTATAGAAGAACGCTTGATCATGAAGCAAATAGAGCAACTAGACACATTATTAACACCTTTAAAAGAATTTGAGCTCCTCGAACTTGGATTAGGAAATGCACCCATAGGCAAAGAAGAGACAGCATCATATATAAATGGACCAACATGATTGATTGCCGAGACTCCTGAATGGGATATCTGAGACTCATTCGTATTATACTGTAAAGGCATAACAACATTTGAAATTTTTGATTCATGCAGATCAAAAGCATTTTTGTCAAACTTATCAATGTTCTCATGGTTGAGTTCAATATGGATATCATTTAAAGCTCCAACTTGATGAAGAAGAGATCTGTCTGTCGATGCTGCAACCCCATTCTTCAATGACTTGCACTTCTTCTCCCACTACAATCATCAAAAAATAATAATAATAATAATGATACTCTAGAAATTTTCTTCTCTATATTTAGTTGCTAGCAAATGATATCCCACATAAGAACCAAGATAACATCTCATTCAATTTTTTTTAGACACAACATTATATTTAAGCCACTGCAATCATAAGAAAACGAGATTTCCATAATTCTATATAACTCCAAATGATTCAGAGACATCAACTCACCTTAGACAAGTCTGCCTCAGAAACTCGAAAACTATCTAAGTGATCCATCCCACCACCGTATTTCCAAATAAAGTGCTTCACATTCTTTAGATGATCCACACTTGCCAGATGATGAATTGCATTAAAGCTGCAATGTTCGTTTCACAAGGACACGTATCAAATCCCAATAAGTTATTAATAAGAAATGATGATCAACTAATGAGTTCACCATTTTTTCCTTTTCAAAATACCCGTTATTTAGCTTTTTTCCCCTCTTAGCCATAAAAGAATTAAACAGCATCTGCACTAATAAAAACCAATTTACAACAGGTAATACAAAACTACTCATTGAAAGAGCTTTGAGTCTCTTACTAATACACATCAGCTCAATTCGCTGACTTAACCCCCAGTCCACCGTATGCAATATCCAGAGACAAAAAACACAATTCAGAACAAAATTAATAAAGACAATAAGTTATTGATTAAACATCTTACCAAACAAAGGGGCTGTCAAGTTCGTTAAGCTCGAAATCGCAGAACACGCACCACAAGCGATTGCGAGAGGCGTAATCGGGTCGGAGGACGCTAGGATTGTTGAGAAAGAAGCGAACATCAGCTAGCTTGATCTGGAACCGAGATAAGAACGCAGAAAGCGACTTCTTGTGATTTGGAAAATACTTGTGGCGTTGTCCCTGATCATGATTCAAATTGCAAACCTTGCAGAATTCATAGTCGAATTTCTCTCCTTTCTTCTTCTCCTTGTTCTTACGGTTCATGGATTCTGCCCTTGAATTTGGGTACAAATTCGTACATTAACAAGGGATAGGGCTTTTCAGTACGAGAGTAAAGTAAGCTCTATTTAGGGTGATACAAGTAAAACGCATCGTCTAATACCTGGTTCCCGCCAAATTCCAACTCCCGTAAGATCTAGAACTTCCCGTTTTTAGATTTTATACAGGAAAATTAAATTTATTGTTAAAAGTTAAAAGTAAAAATTGTAATTTTAATTAATATTTAAAAAATTATTCTTAAGATTATGTTATCTGATTGATCCATATATTAAATTAACGATTCATATACTAAAAATTGCTAAAATTTTACTTATTTTTGATATTTATTATAATATAAGTACTATTTTAAAAATACTAAAATGTAAAATAATACTATAAATAAAGATAAATATTAACTTAAATTTTTTAAAAATGCTAAAAATAAATTCATACTTTTTATTAAAAGCAGATATGTAATAATTTTTAAAAATAGTAAACGTGAGTACAAATGAGTAATAAATGGTTTATTATAACTTAAATAATAATTAAAAAATTTATTTAATTTTAAATTAGTAATTAATTAAATGTTTTATTTAAATAAATTAAATTACATATTATTATATACATTCAAACTTTTATTTATTATCCTCCAAATTTTGATTTTTTTTTACTTATATTTTATGTCGTCAGTTTATATTATAAAAATTAATAAAAATAATAAATTATATCGTGTAACTTAATTAGTACCTACATCATTATTTTGAAAAAACTCTCTAAAACGGTATCGTTTTAGTCTTAAGTTTTAAGAAATGGATCATCTATAAGTAGATAGTTATGGGCACCCACATGGCTTGTTGAGTCCGGTCCAACATGTTGTCACTTATACATAGAAAATTAACAGAGATAATGATATAAGGTGTACGAGTGATAAAAACAATTAAACAAAACTTTAGGGAGTATATGACAATTTTTAAATATTAGGTCCAAAAGTGAAAAAGGTTTATAAACCTAAGACTCGGCTTAAAAATGACTTGTGCCCTCCGTTACAAAATAACGTTATTTTAGATCAATTGTCCAAAGCGATATTTTGATCTTTAAAAAACGAGTCGTTTAAAATAGCGTCATTTTATATAGGTCGGATTGTAGGCAAATCTAATTTGACCTAGAATCATCTATATATTACAATCTATTGAATGCTATTCTTTTCCATTTTTTTTCATCAACTTTTTATGTTGAAAAGAATGAAAGTGTTATTAATTCCAGCTGTTGGGCCAATCTAGTAACGCAAAGGTGTGATTCACATTTCCACATGGTGTGACTTTGAGAGATCAAGTGTCCCACCACCAGCACTGCCAAACTATTGAAGTGAGCTGATCTTTCTTCTCTTGAGTGGTAATGAATATGACATCAACAATGAACCAATATTAGGACCCTTTTCCCTATCCTACCGTGTTTTTCTCAGTGAGAAAGGGATAGGCAACACCTTTGGTTGTATTTGTGTGTTATTGTCCAAAACCAAACTTATGAGAGCTCTCACATGACATGGAATGAACTCCACCATTACTTGCTCCCTTCCAATTCAATTACCTACTTTCCCCCTTACAAAATCTTAACATCAAAGAAGAAACAAAATCTAAATTGGAAATACATTTGAAAATAACATATGTGAAATATATTCTTCAAACTTGATTCAATATTTGAATTTTACTTATCAACTTTTATTAATGTTCTTAGAAAAAATCTTACATAACATCAACAAAATTTAAGTTAAACATACGGCGCCTGCACGAGTAGCTCAACTGGTTATCAGAAAGAAAGTTGAGTGCAGCTTAGATTCAAGTTCCGGTAGCGGTAGTGTGAGAGTTTATCCAATGTGGTGGCTCCTTGTACGTACCGGACATTGGGCCGCATTTCTGAGAAACTAAGTGAGATTAAATCGTGATTTAATCTCTCACTACTTTATTAGGTCAGGATGTGGGGACGCCTGGGGTGGGCGATTCCACCTTCTTTAAGTACAAGTTAGACATACGGTTAAAAATGACTATTAGTTTGGAAGGTGTTAATCAAAGTCCTAAAAAGAAGTGATTTTCAAACTTCAATACCTGAATTGAAAGATTCAAATGATTGGCAATGTCAATTAGGTGAATACAGCTTAAACCCTCTCCAGCCTTCTTGTTTTTACAGGCACAGGACCATTTGCAATACATGAACTTGACATTTACATGTGCTTGAATGTGCTGTTCATGCATGATGATGCCTAGTGGAGTGGCCTTACCTCCAAATGAACTGATGAAGACTTCCTTCCTTGTCAACATGGTACAGTACACAATTACCAGCACTTGGATTCTTTGTTTTACAATTCGGGCAAGTACTGGGATCTCCACATACATAGATACAGAATCAGTTCAGGATAATGTATAGACAAAACATTAGAAGACAAAATGTTAAGGTTTTTTCATTATGAGTAGTTTGATCGTTCAGCTGAGGATGTCCTACAACTTTATCAAGGAATGGATAGCCACTGCATATCCAAATAAAAGATCAAAGACAAGGCATCCAATAATTCAAAGTGATCTATGTCAGAAATACTTTCCTTGATTACTTCCATGATTATCTAAGTGATTATTGACTCAATTAGGAAGAAAAAGTCAGTGAACAATTTTTTTGTTAGTTTCCACTTTCCAGCCCAAAAATGTGCAACTTTCATGATTGGTGTCATACTTTCATAGCAGAGCATCTTATACTATAGGAATCTTGACCATATTATCACTGTTATGACAATAGAATGCAAGAAAAAAGCAGCAGGACTTATCCTCCTGTTTCATCATCTTGAAGACAGAGTGCATGAAAATTAAAAAAAAAAAGAATTCAGGAACGGAAGAAACAGGGCATAGAGCAGAGTTCATATACAGATCTTTTTCAGAACTTGTTAAAGCACCATGATTTTTTGAGGATTCTCTTAAAAGTCTTTTGAAACTTGAATTATTATGAAACTAAACAAGATTCTGTACTCAAATTATCGTTAACTTTACTGCCATACCTTTGTTGATGCTGCAGATGTGCTTTTTCGGCAGGCCATTTTTGTTGAAACTTCAAGATCCTCTGCCCCACGAGATCATTTCTTGACCGATAAGCAAAAGAATCAAGTCAGTGTATTATTGAGGGCACTCATATGACAGATTAACTGCATTTTTTGAAATGTGATTGGAGGTTGCTGACAAATGAAGCTAATTTTCGTTTCTCCCGACAAGTTGAAAGGGGCACTGTTCATTGCTATGATTGATTTTCCTTTAGTTGAGTGATCCTATCCAGAAAATGTCTCTTTTGTGTTGGATCCCAGACATGGATAGTGGGTTTTAGATTGCTGATGAGCAAAAGTGAGGAGCTTGATTACAAGCGGATACATACAGCTTTCCCGCGACGTTCTTACTTGCTTTTTGTTCTGATTCAATTGTCTCTCGTAGCCCAGGTTTTACTCTTATATCCTGCATGGAAATGAGAAATTCCCGGAACCTGATATTGGTTTTAAAGTCCTCATTAGAAGCTAAACTAAATTTGTTTCTCCTGCTACAAGTATAGCTTTCTCTCTTGCTATCTTCCAATCTTTATTGCTCGTAGATGTTTCGGTTATATTCTGATGGGGTTTCAGCACTTAACCCAATGGAAATTGTATCAGCTTAATGATTCACACCTTTATTCCATTGCTCGAGTAGGGACGCAGTCCAATCAACAAAATGACATAGATCAGTTCGTTCAGCTTTTACACACAGATTGCGGCTTGGCATACACAGTGACTGCCTTGAAACAAACTGATTTGTTTTCTTTTTATATGAACTTTCCAAGATTCTGTAGCAAGGCTCATATGTTTATCACAAAAACTCGGAGCAAAAATCAAAGATGAAGAACGAATAACAGTAGGAAAAAGAGAAATAGAGCCACAAATTAACGATTACAGCCAAAACTTTTTCAGGTTCTTTCGACTGGTCGCTTCAGATTTCAGAATTCTGATATAATGGTCAACCATGATGCATCATTACTTAATTCAAGTGTTCATATACTATATTGCCTTCCTCTTCATAAAAATTTGATCATAATTACCGCTTAACTTACTGAAATCGCTCCTCAGAGAAGACCAAATTGTTGTTATCATGAATTTAGAGAGAGCTTATGATATATGAAATGGATAGCTTCGGTAGCTTCTTGACATGGTCATACTTTTGCAGGTTTTCCCAATCTGGGAAAGAAACAAAATCAGCAGCCAAATGTAGCCTGGCTTGGAAATTAATCTACTAGTCATTATCAAACATAGGCAGCAAGAAACAGATGATCATTTGCACTCCAAGACTTTTCATGCCACTTATACATGCAATTTTATCCTCTTTTTTTTTTAATCTGACGATGACCCCTTTCGGTTTGGTTGAAGGAATCGATCGAAATACAAATGGAATCCAATACCCAAAGTATTGCAAACTCATCAAACAACTTGGGACTAGAATATTAACCCCAACTCTGTCAATAAAAGGAATCAAAGATCAACAGTAATCCATTTTAGCTAAGGCTTGAATCTTTGCCTGCAAGATTGGCAAATGATCTCCATGCATGTAGAATCTATCTTTCTTGTCGCCCCCTCCTTCAATCTCTCTGCTCTCTCCACTTCCTCTCTAGCTCTTTGCCACATATTCCTCGCTCTCGCAAACTCTGACTGCGCCATCTCCATCTCTCTCCTAGTCAGCTCTCTCACTCTCTCTGCGTAAGCTTTTTCAATGGCCGCCAATCGATTTTGCTCGGACGCCTGCCATTTCAACGACTGTACGGAGCTTGTGTCCTGTTTCATATCGCTCAACTCGCAAATGGGTCCTGCCAAAACTATGTTAGATGATGGCTGAATTGGTTTTAGACTGATAGATAACTGCAGGTCCACCGATGGCCCTCCGTAATTTTCAGTCACCGCCGACCGATGCCTGAAGGAAGAATCCGGTGGAAGCGACCCCAACTGTTGTGCAGAAGATGAACACGAAGGCGCTAAGTGATATTGCGAAGGAAGCAACTGTAACCCCCTATTATCTTCCCCTTCCATTGGAAAGCAGAAATAATCAAGGCTATGGAGATCGTAAGCTAAGGTGGCGAGTAGCGACAGCTGACTGAGTGACGGCTATATATAAAGCTCGAAGAAAGCTAAATTACCATAAAACCCATGTTTGCCGTGCAAAATACTGTCTGCAGCACCCTTTTGCTCCTGTTTTAATGCTTATAGTTTGGAGTTTGGTAATATATGGAATAATTTAAGGGTGTTTTAGTCAAACCGATGAACAGTTTGTGAGAATCCCGTTATGAAAGAAGCCAAAGGAGGGGAAAGAAATAACGGATAACGTTATTGCGCCATAATTAGCTTTCTTGTGTTCTTATTCAACTCACTTTCAACTTCCAACTGACCATTATATTTTATTTGGTTTGTAAATAACTTTATATGTCTTAAATTATAGTATGAAAATCAGCTGTAAAAGTGGGCCTAAATTTAGTTATTTTCAATGAGTCAATTTATAGGTCAAATCAAACTCAAATTGTCTATGACTTTCTTTTTAAAAATAAAACGATGTTATTTTGTTTAGAAGAATTAGGTTTTGAGTAACCTGAGTCTAAGCAACTTAAGTTCGGATTCAATTAAAAAGTCGTTGCTTCACACATTTAATTTAAAAAAATTAGCAAATCCGACCTATAAGCCAATTCATTTTCATCCCTATTGATAACTTATATAATCGTGTGAACTTGTGAAATAGTAGGATATTATTAGGGACACGAACGAGATATATATGTTTAGGGATAGGTTTAGATATATTTATAGTCAAACTCATATGTAAATTTCTTTATAATGATTTGTGCACATTTAAGCATAAAAAAAGTTATCTATCATCAAATTCTTCTAAATTTCTACATGGTATTAAAGCAGTACGTACAAATAGGAATAATCTCTCAAACATCTAATTCTTACTTATTGGAGATAAATCTGACCGTTTTTAATGTATACCAAAGTCTTCTACTCTTCAAAATGTTCACAATGATATAAAATCTTGTTTTAAAATTTCTCCTCGCATGTCCTAGTGTACTATTAAAAGATCAATTTACAAAATTGAAACTTTAATTTTTAATAGGTTGAAGACGGTCCAAACAATGTCATTTGACCTTAATCTAAAAACAAAGTTGTCTTAAATTAAGCAACGTATAAGCCTACAAAGCAGCACCACCACGTGTCATCATCTAGTTCGTCCTCATATTGTCACGTGTCATCTAATCATTTACACCCTCGTTTAAAAGATGTCATGATGCCACATTAGATGTTGCTTGCGTATTTTAATATATGTAATACCGCAAATATATAGATCATATATTGCAGTAGGCAAGGTATCATTCTCACAAGGATTGAATTAGTCATCTAAAAATTTGAATGCACTTTGTTTAAGGTAACAAAAGGTTTACTAAAATTGAAGTAAATTAACTTAAATTAAAATAAACTAATAAAACTTAATAATTGAACTGGTAAAGATTGCAATAAGAGCGAAGTTAATTGATTATGAAAACACGGGGGTTATTCTATCCTTATTTTGTCTTCCCTTTATCTTGTTAATTCAATTTTGCTTAATCCTAGATGTCTGAAGGTTTTTTTTACTCTCTCTCGAGATCTAAACAAGTAATCCCTATTGAAATAGATAATAGTTGAGTTGAAATTTCTCAATTATCAAAACTACT
>JANSVA010000007.1:30793656-30807239 GCA_025504915.1 Erythroxylum reticulatum | reverse complement strand
AAAGTATGATTTTAAAATATTATATAAACATGAGTATTATAACTTATTTTGTAAGAATTTAGATCTTCAATCTAGATAATTAGTAATGCAATTAAGTGAAAAAAATGAATTTACCAATCCTAACACAAATTTTTTATTTGTTAAGTAATTCATTTAAATTATATAATTTATGAATTATTGCGTACATTTAGAAAATATAAAATAATGGTCACCAATATATCTTAGAAATAATGAAGAGTAAATGCTCTGATATTTGTTAGTAACTTAATAGAAAATAATAAGGGCATAGTACACGAACTAAGAGATTTGAGTTGTAACGTGGAAAAGGAGGTGGAGAATAATTGAGTGGTCTCTGACAGCAAAATGCTGATATTTTGGAACTTTTTAAAAATCGGGTTAAATAAGCCAACTCATCAGTTGATAACTCAACAAATATAATTAATTGTTTGACAAATAGCTAATACCTTCCAAAATGCTAAAAATATGGCTGAAAAGCCGTCAACCAAACAGAGCATAAGTTTATTGAATAGCGGTTTCAAAGACGTTTTTATGTTGTAGTTTTAAAAATTTTTAAATAAAAATTGAAAATACATTTAGTAATTATATTTTAAATACAACTTAAAATAAATGATTTTTAAACATAATTCAATTATAATCTTTTATGTAATATTTATAGATAAATTGTAGTAAAAGTTGATATACTTTATTAAACTAAATAAATTAATATTAATATTTGTTTTTAATATTTGTTTTAGTTGTTAAAATAAAATTTGTTTTTAAATTTTGCATCTCGAAGATATTTAAAATTAAATTATATTTTTAATGATTATTAAATTAAAATTATTAAAAAATATTGAAATTAAATTAAATTATTTATAATTTTAAATTATTTTATGCCATTCTTTATTTGTTAATTACATCAAAAAATGTAGAGATATTATTATTCTTTTACCCAATAAAAATCTCGTACGCAACCTTACTCCTAATTAGTAAAGAAGTCGTTCTCCAACTTTTAACTAGTTATTAAAGTTTTAAAAATATTTGTACTAATTCAAACCATATGAATCAAATCAAATATAATTCAATTATTTAACTTAAAATATATAGTATTTATGTACCAATTATTTAAAAATTGCTACATAAATACTATATTTTCATCGTAATACAAACATAAACCACATGTTTTATAAGAATAAAACAAGGAAACAGTCGGATAGTTACCCTGAAGTTTAATAAAGCTGGAAATTCTAATCACATTAAGTTAGCTACTACGCAACATCCAGGAAACTAAGAGCAAATAAATTGTTCATGCATCATTCAAATCCGAAGTTGATGGATTTAAGAGCTAATATGACTCCAGCTAAAGCAATCCACTAACAAATTATTTTAAGAGCTAATCAGTACCGATTCTGCTTTGCATTGTTTTGTGCTGCTGATATGTTCATGAAGTCGAAAATTTGCTACCAGTGAGTGGCGAAATTGTACCTCAAATCTGAGAAGAAGGGAATAAATGTCCGTGTCCTCTAATGCAACTCAAAGAAGTCTTCAAAAGATGATTTCTTGCAACAGAAATGATGGAGTTTTTCCAAAGAACCAAACATGAGACTTGATAATTCTGCAGATCAAGAGTAGAGACCGGCTCAACCAGTCATCTCAACTTCACAAGGTTTGTTGTGCTGATCATCCGATGAGCAAATGGAACCTAAAAGATCATCAAACTTCAGAGGTGAATGCCGAGCAATGTACTGGAACATAATCTGCAAGTGTAAAAATTGAATTAGGATACCATCAACTACAGCCATCATCTGCAGAAAGATTCTAAATTTCGCCAATAAAAAAGGATAAAAGTTTACACATGTTTTTCGGCATTCTACAACTTCTTAAGACCTTCACGGAACCAAAGATGAAAAAAGAAAAAAACCCTTGATCTTTTTCTGTAACTGAACAAGTCACAAGTGTTCCCCAACTTACGACATTCTTTTATCACCTACAGTTGACTAAATCAAACAGATGAGGAAAGCTAGCTAGAAGATGCAAAGTAGAAAGGTTATGGACAAGCTTAACCTCATTATTGCATCCACTTATGACAGTTCTATCGAAGCATTTATGGATTTGATCAACAAATTGCCATGTGAAATTGATAACACACAGTATTCATGAAATAGGAGGGAGCATACTTTTCCACTAACCTTGGAGTAACTGTCTGCAAAAGCTCGTGCTCTATTGGACTTCCCTAGATAATGTAAATCAGCCCTCTCAAGCTTTCCATCTACAAAACTCATTTGTCCATCTCCAATAGCAAAACGTAGAAGGTTACCAGGAAGTAATGCAGACTAGTTAGGAACAAAAAGTTAAGAACAGTATCAGTATTATTCCAACTAATAGGATATGGGAGTAAGAAAAATCCCCATATCATCAAAAAAGTTTTACAGACGAACCACATGGATGAAGTCAGAATCCAAGCAGCCAAATATTATAGGAGGATCATCTGATGTTATCAGTTTGCCATCGTCTTGTAGCTCTAAAACTACCTGAACGTACAGGCAAATAATTATAACTAGTTGACAAACTGGAAGCAAGAGATAAAAATGTGACAATCCCATATCATATGTAAAATCAATATACCTGCTGTTGGCTTGGAACTTGCCCTTTACTATCTGTGTCAATCACATATTGACTACATTTCTCATCCTTCCATACCAAGGCCAATGGTGTATTTCCTGTTTGATAATGTGCATGCCTGAGAAATTGAAACAGTAATAATAAGAGAACTTCAAAAGTTAGTTGAAAGCTATTTTCAACGTAGCAGTATAATGTGTAAGGATAAACAGATGAAAGAAAACACATCACAGAAAAGATTTTGATGAGCAGGTTAGAACATCTAGTATATCGATGAAATTCAAATTTCCACAAAGCATTGCTGTGTCAAATATAAAGAATGACATGGACAACAAAACATGGACTGTGACATCACTGCATACTGTATCAAACGTCCAAACTCAAAGTCAGACAATCAATTGGGTGCTCTTGATGTTAGACAAGATTTATAACCAGAAGCTTTTATCCTTTAATACCCTTAATGGTAAGATGAATCTCCCAAACTATAAGTCCTAAACAGCTTTCAAAAGTTATCGATCTGAACTTGGCAGGGGAATCACACTCATAAGATCTGAAAAGCTTAACAACTTAAACATTTGAGCATCTTAAAATGAAATCCATTTTCAGGTGAGCACATGACCAAAAGCCAAACTATCGGAAATTAGCGGCATTAGAGTAAGTCAAAAGACCGACTTGTAACATCAGGACAGGTGCTCACCCTCGGAAAAATATTAGTAAAGCAGCTCAAGTCATATTAAGCACCACATCAAAAAATGAGTCCCCCATTGCACACCTGCAATCTAGAGAACGCACATGCTCATGCTATACAAAGCTTTAAAAATAAACACCATAATCAGAAGAAATGTCCACTACATCTACAATCTTAGTAATGCCATGAACCATGAAATACTGGGATCTTACTTGTTGTAGAACAATAAACCATCCTTAAAATAGGGTCCTGCCTGGGAATAGGCAGAGCACAAACCACTCTGATCACAGTTGTAGCCTGGAACTGTGCTGAATCTATACCTATGGCAACTGGAAGGAGGATCACAAGCGCCAGTCTCACCAAGCTTGGAGTTCAACCAAAAAAATCTGAACTCGGAAGTACAATCATAGAGCGAATAACCCCTCCAACAAACCATATCAATCACATAATAAGTCTGATCGCTCTGCAACCCATAAACCTCAATTAAAACTCCCCCAACGCAATAATCCACAAAATCAACAAATATCTGACGAACTAAGTAATTAAACAACCTCATGAAAGATGCAATCCAGTATAGAATACGACTGAGCAGGCCCATACACGTCTCTAGTCTTCGCTCCGTTGGGTAACGCCGACGGGAATCGGTGTAGTACTGAGCCATTTCGAGCCCTACTCACCGTCGTGCCGTTTGATGAAACAACAAAGCAGCGAGTGCCTGCCGGTCTGGCGAACACGTACCAGTCTTGGCTCAGGCGATCGGGGACGTCGATCATCCACTCCGGAAGCATCAACTGCCTCGCGAACCATTTGCGCACCTCCGGTCCTCGAAGCCTCGCCGCGTGGCGGACGTCGAGGTCCTTGGAGAAATTTCCGGAGACTTCCTCCTGTTGGTCGGACTCGGATTCGGGTACGGGTTCGAGCTCAATGTCGGGCTCGGGTTCGTTTTGTTGGAGATGGAGAGAGATGACGGTGGAAGCTAAGGAGCGGGCGTGCTGTTGAGCGTCGCGACGACTCTGTACTTGCCGCTGCAAGGTCAGATCTCTCCGTCGCTGCTGATCGGAAATCGCCGCTCTTTTGAATGGACGGCGTAGATCGTGGGGCGCCATTTGCTTATCCTACACGCCGGTTCAGATTACAAATTTTATGCCGCGTAAGAGCCTCGCACCTGTCATCTCGTCTTTTAAGTTATTAAGGAATCCAAACGGTGTCGCCTGTTATCATCAGGAAAAATATGATAATACAGATTTCTTAAATTTCTATTGAATATTTTAATAAAAAACTATTATGTGTAATAGATATTATTAGAAATAGCAAATTCCTCACAATTCTAATAAATATGTTAAGTCTAATTTACTTTTAATTTGGAAATCAATTATTTAAATTTGATTTAAATTTAAATTTATTAAGATCATTTTAAATTAATGAATAATTTTTAACATAATTTACTATAAAATACTAAAATAGTAATCAAATTAAATTTGATTGAATTTTAATTTTAAATTAATTCATATTTTAAATTTTGAATTTATTTAATTAATTTTTATTTTAAACATTATATAATTTATATTATTTTTAAAAATAATTTTAAAAAATTCAATCAATTCAAATATTCCAACTTTAGAAATATTAAATTGATTAATTTTTTAATTTAACTTTTAAATTTTTAGTTCGATTTACTTTATCAACTCTTATCGATAAAAATTGATAAGTTTATTAGTTAAAATAATTAAATTAAATTTTAACAATGCCTTTTTTTAATTATATTTTTAATTTTTTAATTTTTAACTAAATAATATTCTAATATCAATTAAAAATTTATTTTATCAATATAATTTTTGGTACAAATTTAACACATCGATAAAAACAAAACAAAAAAAAAGGATGTTAAGCAGTGTGTTGGCCGAGGAAGTGATCGTTACAACAACCACTAACTACTGTTTGGACTTTGGAGGCGGAGTCTCCGAAGCTAAGCGCTTCGACCGCACACGTGCTCTTATGAACTATGAAGACGAAGAAGAAGAATGAACACAAGACATCGTTAACAACTACAACTCTAGACACTGGGCAGATCTGTCCCCGTAGTCTTCTTTTTCGCCGACAAGGTACAACCTTTCTGGACTCCTTTTCTAGAGTTTCTCTGATTTTGTAGTTAATTGTTTAACAATGGATATATCGTTCTTGGTTTGTCGGAGTATTCCATTGGATCAAGTTCAGAACTCTTGTAGCTTCCCTTATTGTTTCTCTAATCGAAATGGTTCAAAGCGAAGAAATTTGTTTTCTTTGTACCTTTTTCCATTCGGTAGAAGAAAATGGAGGGACCCTTTTCGTAAGATCCGATGCTCTTCAATGGATCGAGAGATGCGGCCACGCCCTAAGCCAATTGATGTTGTTGTGGAAGAAAGAAACGAGTTGCGAGAGACGCGAGTGAAAAAGCCGAGCGATGGGATTTGCAGTCAGATAGAAAAATCGGTTCTTTCTGGCAGGTACGGACAGGCACTTGAGTTTTTTGAGATATTCGAGCTTGGAGGTAGGTTTGATGTGGGTGTTAGCACTTACGATGCATTGATGAGTGCCTGTATAGGACTAAGATCCGTTCGAGCAGTTAGGAGAGTGTTCAATTACATGACAAGTAATGGGTTTGAGCCTGATCTGTATATGAGAAACAGAGTGCTGCTTATGCATGTGAAATGCGGGATGATGATTGATGCAAAGAATTTATTTGACCAAATGCCTGAAAGGAATCTGCTTTCTTGGACCATGATGATTACAGGACTTGTGGACATGGGAGACTATTCAGAGGCCTTTAGGTTGTTTCTACTTATGTGGGATGAGCTCTCTGATGGTGACTCCCGAATATTTGCCACTATAATCCGAGCATCTGCTGGGTTGGGAATGATTTCTACCGGTAGGGAGTTGCACTCTTGCACTTTAAAGATGGGAATAAGTGATGATGTATTTGTTTCGTGTGCATTGATTGATATGTATAGCAAGTGCGGAAGTATTGAGGATGCTCATTGTGTCTTTGATGAGATGCCTGAAAAAACTACTGTGGGATGGAACAGTATTATTGCAGCTTATGCACTTCATGGCTATAGTGAGGAAGCTTTGGATATGTATTATGAGATGCGTGATTCTGGTGTTAAATTGGATCATTTCACATTTTCAATTATTGTAAGGATATGTGCTAGGTTGGCTTCTTTGGAACATGCTAAGGAAGCTCACGCTGCTTTAATTCGTCATGGTTTTGGGTCAGATATAGTAGCAAACACGGCACTCGTTGACTTCTATAGCAAATGGGGAAGGGTAGAAGATGCTCGGCATGTTTTTGACAAGATGCCCTGCAAGAATGTTATATCCTGGAATGCGTTGTTGGCTGGATATGGTAACCAAGGTCAGGGAGTTGAAGCTGTTGAATTGTTTGAGCAGATGCTCAAAGCAAAAATGAAGCCCAATCATGTGACATTTCTTGCAGTTCTATCTGCTTGTAGCTATTCCGGTTTATCAGAACAGGGATGGGAAATTTTTCGATCTATGGGTAAGTACTACAAGATCAATCCTCGAGCTATGCATTATGCATGTATGATTGAATTACTGGGTAGAGAAGGGCTTCTGGATGAAGCTTTTGCTTTATTACGAGGTGCTTCTTTCAAACCGAATGCAAATATGTGGTCTGCCATCTTAACAGCTGCCCGCATGAATGACAACTTAGATCTTGGGAAATTTGCAGCTGAGAAACTTTATGGAATGGAGCCAGAGAAGCTTAATAACTATGTTGTTCTGTTGAACGTATACAACGAATCAGGCAAGTTGAAGGAAGCTGCTGCTGTTTTCCAGACCTTGAAAAGAAAAGGTTTGAGAATGTTACCGGCTCGTAGTTGGATCGAAGTCTTGAAACAGCCGCATTGTTTCCATTCCGGAGATAGATGCCATCCCCAGAGGAAGGAGATCTATCAGAAATTGGACAACTTGATGTTACAAATTTCCAAGTGCGGGTACGCTTCCAAAGAAAAGACTCTACTTCCTGATGTGGATGAACAAGAGGAGCACATCTTAAAATACCATAGCGAGAAGCTAGCGGTTGCGTTTGGTCTGATCAACACTCCATATTGGAAACCCCTGCAAATTGTGCAGGGCCACCGTATATGCGATGACTGCCACAATGCTATTAAGTTGATATCAATGGTTACTGGAAGGAAAATTGTCATAAGGGATGGTAGCAGATTTCACCATTTCAAAGATGGAAGTTGTTCTTGTGGAGATTACTGGTGATTGTTCCTTTCTGTTTTCCCTTATTTATACAGATAGTTAAGAGTAGCATTTACTGTACCCTTATACCCAATTCTTTATCTATGAGTTTATACATCAATAAACGTGCTCAAAATCCACTATATTTGAACAGATTTGTTTAACAAGAGGATGCTTTGTGCTTTGATTCATGGTTTTATACTTAAAATCTGGAGGGTGAATCTCAACATCAAGACCAAGTTAGGCATTTCAGTGTGATGATCCTGAACCTGTATTCTTAACCCCAGTTCAATGTTTCAAATTTTTATATAGGTTTTAGTTCTTCAGACTTCTCAAGATATAGATTTGAGTCCCTTAATCTTCTCAAAACTATGAAAGAGATTAATGTGTTAAGAACATATTCTTAATGAGATATGCCATCTGTTGTTTAATATAAATATACTGATATAATTGCATATTAGATAAAAATTAAAGATAAATTAAATAAATACATTATTTATCAAAATCTCTTATATAATATTTATTAATAATCATTAAAATTATTATGTTTGATTAATATAAATAATTGAATTTTATTTATAAAATAAAATTTATTTGACAACATGTATTTTTAATTATTAAAGTAAATTTTATTTGAAAATAATATAGTTTTAGATTTTTTAATTTAATATATTTTATTAAGTAATTAAATAATATAAATTATTTTATTTTTAAAATAAAATATAAATTATTAAATTAAAATATTCATATTTTCCTAATAATTAGATAAGTTGTAAATCATATTATAAAAAGATATAAAGATAAAAAAGTTATTTTTTATAGTTTAATAAGATATAAAATACATAAATTAAAAACTCAAAAATTACTAAATTTAAAAATAAAAATAAAAATCCAAAAAAAGAAATAAATAGACCTTTTTGTACTTAAGTAATGAAATATTATTTAAATATAAAAATTTATTCAAAACATATTTGCAAAAGAATGTTTTTGTTGATATTTTTAAAAATCTCATACAAAAAGATATGTTTTGGTGTTAAAAACATATTATAATCACTTAAATTCAATCTATCAATTTATTTTAATTAAGCCCAGTAAGATTAGGCCCGAACCACTTATCTTTGGACTCTATGCTGATGCCTCAGTTCGAATCCAGGTTCCTCTCCATTCTCTTTGTACAATCTTGGGTTACGCAATAGTTGATCCTTGCTCTGGATCAAATGAGAAGGAAAAGCGTCAGTCTTTGCGTGATTTAGACAGAGATAAGGGAATAGTTTGTTGTTGTGAAAAGCAATGGAGCACAGTTTCTGGGGTCATTTGCCTTTGCTAGTGAGAGCCAACTCAAAGGAATCGGTAGAGTACATTCTTGAAGCTCTGTGGAGAACCCGAAAGACCGGTCTTGACACCGCAGACCGACACGTCATCTCTGAGATGCTTCAACTACAGAACGACTCCGACCTTGACCCTGTCTGTATTATATTGCTTTCTCATACCTCCCTGTCTTGTTCTGTTCTTCATCTTTGTGGTTTGTCTTTGTAAGTGTGTTTCTGGTTGAACGCGTCTCTTGATCGTTTTTATCTATCTTTCTGGGTCGGATTTAATTGGCTTTGCCTCATCTTTCTCTTTATAAAAAATTAATCTTTGGGACTGATGTCGTGGAGGTCATCTGTAAGTAAAGATGTTCTTGTTCGTTAAAAATCAGGAACAGTGAAGGTCCACTTGTTAGAATTAAGGAATTAGATTCGTGGTTTCAATGTGCACTACCTTTGTTGTTAAATTATATTTGCAGACATTGTCTTAGGAACATGTTTTAGGTAGAATATGGTTTTCACATTACCCTCAAAGTTGTGTTTCCCCTCCATTAGTTACCGCATATTCCATTTTTGTAGACACTAAAGTTCTTAAAGACTGTTGTTACATGTTTGAGATTTTGAGATTTATGTTACTGTGTGATACAGAGGAACTGTTATTTTTGTTTTTGTTGCTCACCACAAGCTTTCGAAAGCTGTTGGACTTTTTATGTTTCCTGTTGTTTTCTAAATGAAACTGGAGTGGATTTGGTGACGTGTGATGGTTTGGGTTTTACGATCTCCAGCTTTTGGTGTGTCTCCGGAAGTTGATTCGGAGGTGTGTTTATGATAATATAAGCAAAGATGAGATTCAAAAACTATTTCCTGATGAGGTTCTACCGGAATTGCAAAGGTTGTTGACACTTTTGCTACAGAAATTTCAGAAGGAATGGCGAGAAGATGTGTTTAAGGATCAGGTATAACTTTGAGTAACAATATAACGTAGAAATCGATCCATTTCGTAGGAAACACACGCATTTTGTTCATATCTGAATTCTCTTCAGGACACCGTGCCTCACTTGAAGGCAATGACATGGAATATGGCAAAGCCAGACACAGCTGAAGCAACTGAGCCTGTCGCCGTTATCAACTTGAAAGTATCATCCATTAGCGCTCTTAGTTGATCATTAACTGGTTTTCTTGAATCTGCCTTCCATTTTTATCAGAATTTACTTGAGCTTCAGCAAAATGTTTTGGAAGTAGAAGTTGTCCCATTGCTGTTCTATGCCCCCATTAAGAGTGATTGTGTTTTCTGCAGCTTCAGAACGATGCTCGGTCTCATGCCGGAGAATTGGAAGTAAAGTTCCAACTAGCCAAAGATACGCTGGAAACGATGCTTAAGTCGATGTACAGTATAAGAGACCAGTTGCCTGACCTGGTTAGTAAAATTTTGAGTTTTTTCCTTCTATATTTCTAGGGGTAATATTTTGTTTATTGGTTTTCTGCTAATACATTTTGCAAATCTTCTGGCAGGATGGAGCATTCAATAGGCAAGTATCCCAAGATACAGACACTGTCTAATTACTGATATGTATCCCAAATGGTAAGCCTAGATTTTATCCCTTTGGCTGAAGATTCACTTGACTTTTCTTGGTTTAATCAAATCAATGCACTTAGCCGCGTCAAGGAAAGGGCCTAAACTTTCATTTTTGTATGTTTTGCTTTGATGGCTACAATCTAATTATAGAACATTCATTCAATGTACGAATCTCTCTTAGAACATCTGACCTATTTGTTTATCCCCTTGATCACTGAACCTTCTGTAAAGAAAGAGCTAAAATGATTGGCATTAAAACTATTGAAACCCCATGATCCTGGCAGGTCAATTTTCATTCCTGATTCATGATGAATCATTGCCCCAGTTGACAACATTGGTGAGATGATCTTCACCCAGCAAAACGATAAGACGCATTCACGAAGGATTACTCCGAGCTGCAAAGATGGTAACTTGGTCGAAGGCGGTTCAGTTAAACTTCTAGTAACATAATTTGCACATTACTATCATGAGTTGCTTCAAATGTATATAAAGATATTTACTAATTGGATTGATAAGTCTAGAAAGTGACATTTGAATTCTACAAAATGATCCAAAAGAGTGCAAACTCATGAGATAAGCTGTTTATGCTCCAGCTCCTGGTATTAATGTACAGTGTACATGACATATTAATATGCTAGTGCATTCAAACTGCCACATCCTTATGCAAATTACGTTTCGAAATTGTAGGGGGCCTAAGCCCAAGCTTGGAAAACAGTTCGATCCGGTTTGAATGCCCGAGTCTGATCGGATTCAGTTTGGCTCATTAATTTTAGACCGACTTGATTTTTCATATTTGATTAGGTCTAGAAAAGTATTTCGCAACTCAAACTATCTTTAGTTTGTTGACTTCATACCCAATCAAACTTTTTTCTCCCACCTTTATTAATGTTTCAAAATTCATTCCGAAATTTAACTAATAAGATAAGAGATTTTAAGGTTTAAAAGATTCATCATAAAATCGGCTCAAGGTTAAATAAAATAAAAGAATTTAAAATATGTTCAAAAGAGATTGTCTTTGCCTATTTAAAAATTTGGAATTCAATTAAAAAAATATTTATTAAATGAAAAATAGTTAATTAAGTTTATAAGAATTTATTAATTTACAAAAATTGATCAATTAATAAATAAATTGACCAATTTTTTACAACAAAAGTTATTAAAGTAAGTTGAATTGGAAAGTTAAAAATCAAAAAGAAAAGTTGAACAGTTCAAAACTTTTAATGTTGAACCAATTGAACTAAATGAATTTTTTAAATAAATTTTTATACAAAAGCATGAGGGGAGATTTGTATGTATTCAAAATAATGACAATTTGGTATAATTAATCAAAATGAAAATTTAATCTTATTTTTTAATTTACAAATTAAAATAATATTATTTTGAAAAAATAAATTAAAATCATGTTATTTTATAAGAAAATTAAATTCAGATCAACTATATTGATATGAAATTTAATTAATTAATTTTAAACTTCATCGAACCAAATTGAGTCAGACTTAGGTCTTGTTTGGTTGTTGGCTGATCAATTATTTTTTAGCTGATTGACTTTATCAAGAAGTTATTAATTTGTTTGGTAGCCCATTCTATTACTCATTTTAAATTAAGTAATTAATAAAAATATTATGATGATAAAAAGTAATTATATATTTATTTTGTTGAACTAGTCTAATTCAAGCTAGTAAAACTAATTAAGTAGCGAAATCAATTGCAAATTGAATAACTAACATATAATTTTTTTCATCTTATATAATTAGATGACATCATCCCCAAAATGAAACAAAGGAGGAAGTCAAGGGAGGAATGATATAGGTAGGAGTCGTTGACCAAAAGAAACTCTTCTTATCTTTTGTGACATTTGTAACCAATATATTGAAAGGAGTAAGGGAAAACACGGTGGAGTTATTGGTCAAAGGTTACCATGGAAGAAGGTGGAGGAAGAGTTTCACAAAGCAGCCAACTTACCATGAGATAAAATAAAGCTTTAAAATAAGTTTAATTGGATGAGAACTAGATGGAGTCTTTGGAAATAGTTGAAAGGGAAAGAAACGGGATTAGGATGAGATTATGACAAAAGAACAATTGCTGCTAGTGAGGAGTGGTGAACTTTCAAGATTAAAGTTATCCCTTTTGCCCAATACAAATTATTTTTCTTTACTCTAGTGCTAAATAGTTAGTTAAATATAAATGTTTTTTTTTTTATGATAACATCAATTTTAAAACATTTAAAGAAGAAGGGCTTGAACCTGAGCTTGAATGTAAGTTGGATCAACTTTTTGGATATTTGGCCACAGTTGTGTCCTGTGGCTGACCCTCTGCAAGGACAAAGAGAAGTTGAGGAAGTATATGTTCATTCTGTACTTGCTAGTTATAATGCTCATCATCAATTGTCAGGTTATCATGATCATGAGAATATAGATGAGACTAGTGGTCTAATCAATTGGAAAGAAGTGTGGAGAGAATCTGCCTTGACCCCTCAAGCTACACATGATGAAGAGAGTGAAAGAAGAAGAAGCAAAAGGGTTTTGGAGAGTGATAGTTCACAAAGTAACAAGAGTGCAAGAACTAATTCCGCTAAAAAGGTAGGAAGATCTGCAGCAATGTATGAGAGGCTTGACGATATGATGCAATTAATTCAAGAGAGACAGAGTGCAACAATGGAGATGAATAGATCCATTATGAAAATTTTGGACACGATGAATATTGGTATATCACAAAGTACTTGTGCTAGTGCGTCACATCATAATGTTACGAATGCTTGGGGGAAAATATGTACTTTGCCTAGTTTAGAGATTGATACTCCTGAATTTTACTTTGCTTGCATATTGACGAAGATCTACATAGAAGGTCCATTTTTTTTGGTTTACCAGATGATACAAAGATGGTTGAATACATAAAGTTTATGTATGAATATGGCAAACATAAAAAACATTAAACATAGTTTTTATCTATCCATTACTATGTTTAGTTTATTGTTTTTATTGTTTGTGTACTTATGTTGACATGGTATTTTTTAAGACATTATGAATTTGGTTGGGTTATTTTATTATATTATGTTATCTTATTGGTAATCTATAATTTTATTACGTGCTATATTATTTATTTCTTTATACTTAGACATATAAGTGTCTTGTTTCTTTACAATATAATT
>JANSVA010000007.1:30737463-30770932 GCA_025504915.1 Erythroxylum reticulatum | reverse complement strand
GGATTGCAAAACCCCTGAAATTTCCACTCCACTCACCATCCTGAAATTTCCTCTCCACTCACAGCTAATTAACTATTCTAGTTCTTAGTGATGCTGTTCCCTTTTCTTTCTCAATTGTGTAGAAATCTGGAGAGTTGTTTGAAGGGGGGCATACTTGTTCTAGAAAATATCTTAAGTAACCTCTATTTGTTAAGTCATCCACATTTTATGTTTTAACTTTTTGCTTTCCAGAGGGATCTGCTAGCTGCACATCTGATAAGGTCTTCCATTGTCTTACAGTTGAGAGGCTCCGCGCCCTTCTTAGGGAGCGAGGTCTGTCACCTAAAGGGAAAAAGGTAAGGATCATAAAACTTTGTTTTCAATTGATCCACGTGTTTGTACAAATATGTGTGGAAGCAGGGCACTATCAAAGATGTTGGTCCTTTTCTGATTACATTATAAGCCTGAGTCTGATGATAATTATCACCTTGCGCAGGAGGAACTGGTTGCTAGGTTGAGAGGTGTAAATGGTTGATTGTTCAGAAGGTATGGAGATGAATCTGGTATCCCATTGTTTAAAATTAGGCATGCCGAGTATGTTTTGTTTTGTTGCTGTAACTTACGAGATGGGTAAAAAAAGAAAAGAAGAAGAAATATGCTGGTAGTGCTTCAAGTAGGCCATGGAAATAGAGACGGCAGTAAGATTGGCAGAGGGGTTTGATTCAAGTTACGTGTAAAAACTCGAGTGAGTTAATTTTTGGTTGAGATTGAATTTAAGAGAGCTGATTCGACTTAACTCAATCGTTCAAGAAAAAGTTTATCCAAACTTGATCTGATCCTTTTTTCTTCTTAATTAAATTCAATAACAACAGTAATTCTGCACAAGGCTCTTCGGTTTACAAAAGTTGAAAAAAGAACTTCTCAATTATACCCCCGTATTCTTTTTTACATTTTACAAAAGAAGGATTGCAAATAAAATATTGCGTACAAGTAAATAAATATGATCATATTCAATTTACACTTCTCAAAAACTTGTTCTAATTTTTAATTTTTAAAATCTCTTTTCTTGTATTTTAAATAAAAAATGACTAAATATGTTCAGAAAAAGTAAAAATTAGATATTTTTCGAAAAAATTTAAGTTATAAGAAAGATTTACACCATTGTTCTAAATACTATTTACAAAACAATCTAATCTAATTTTTAAATTTGACTTTAATAAGTTAAAATTCATCTAATCTAATAATTTTATTATAATTATTTTAAATTATTAATTTAATTTAATTTATTAAAACACTGTATCAATATTATTTAATTGATTTACATATATTATTCATATCCCGTGTGATTTTATCATTCTTTTTAACTAAAGACTAAAAGAAATTTTATAAAAACTAAAAATTATTTTTCAACAATTTTAAATGTTATAAAAAATTTTAACTGATTAGAGAGTTTGAGTCTTTAATGCAAGGACTATCTTGAACTGGTAAAAATTTAAGCATGTAGGTGTGAACTTGAAAAGATTAACAGATTGGTCTCCATCCACATAAATGAACAAATGTGAGCAAACTTCAAGACATTGTTCCCTGTTGAGAAACCACAGGAATTGGTCAAAACCAACTCTTGTTTGAGACCAAGTTATTCATTCATTCATAGCAAAACTGTCACAGAGCCAAAGACAAGGATTTAACCATGTTCAGCAGATTCATCATATGAGAAGACCAACAATTCTTCATATATGATTAATGAATACAAATGCCCTTCATTACTCAAACATATCACACATTTCATTCTTAAAACATTCACTTACTAACTCATCCAAACTTATATTTTAAACCTACCCAATATCTATGGTCAAATCCTAAATCAGAAAGACCCTAAATCTCCTGCCTTCTCCATTATCATCTATAGAACAACAGACTCATCTCTGCTCTCATAGAACACCGCATGCTACCCGAGATACAAACTCGCTCAGAATTCCCGTCAGGCACCACCAAGACACAAGATCTATATTTAACAATACCAAGAAACAAAAATTTGTTCTGTACCATAATGGACTTGTAAGCTTTGGTGTGCATGCCGAACATATAATTGGATCAACCCTTCAACTACAAGCTTTTTGGAGCCTCGGATGCAGCTGATTTGCGGTTTAGGTATCGAATAACAGCATCTTCAACCCTAATATGCAAATAAAAATGATTAGTAATGATAATGTTCATTCATTTCCTATTGCAGTCCAAACCTACAGTAGCTAAATCCATGACAGAGGAATATGCTTCTTAATTTTCCTCCGTCTCTTACCAAATTAATCTTCTATTAGAAGGAAACGTACATCCTTTTTACCGTATTTATAAAATTAGGGACAACAGAAACACTAAATTGGAAAGAATTAGACTTCAAACTTTAGCCCGCCTATTTCACTCCACAAAGAAAAGAGTAGAGAATAAATTAGAAAAGAAAATTGAAGTTACCATGGCTGATTATAGAATTCAGATCGATGCTCTTTCTCTGCATTACGGCTAGCATCCCCTGCAACCAGCTTTAGATCTTTACTCTGAGAAGCAATCAAAGTATTGATGAACTCTGCTGGAGACTGACTGAAACCAAGAAAGAAAGCCCGTCTTCGACGATGTTCATGTATCTTCTTTATAGCATTACATATTACTTCATCACAGGTATCAATTTCTTTGTGTTTCTCTGTACTTGCCAAAAATGCAGCAAGATCCTTTTGTACCGAAAAAGGAACATCCACTGAGATATCATAACATGCAGTCCCAGAAGGACCATTGCCTGATAACTTGATCTTATGCTCCAAATGGATAGGCTGGGGAGGAGTTAAATGTTGGCTTATTTTCTGTGAAACTGCTTGGAACTTCATCTTCTCCTCGCCAAATACTCTCTGAAGTGGGGGATCACACATGAAGAATGATGGATCATTGGGGCTCTGCAATTTTTGAGATTTCACATATTGCCAGAATGCTACTAGAATTTTGGGTCGTGTCTCTACCTCAATTCCAAGAATTTCAGAAAGAACAGGTGAAAGCTTGAATCTCTCAGGAACATAATTCATCTCTAGTCTTATTATTGCATTAAATTCCTTATCTCCTTTTCTTTTCACCTCAAAACCCTCGTGAAGAACAGGTGACCGAGCATTTTCCCATAAAATAACATGGTTGTTATCTGGATAGAGGTTCTGGTCCAAATATACTGTAATTCTCTTAAAGAATGATGAGAATTTTGGGTATTGTTTCTGTACTTGCCCAGCCAACACAGGATCTTTACCATCTTCCAATATTCTCCCAATAATTTTCAGTGACCAAGAAGGAGGTGCAGAATTCTTGTTTTCATCAGCCTCTTGACTCTGATTTTCAAAAGTGTTAAATACATACACTCGAAGTGTTTTCCCGACAGAAGGAGGCTTTTTGAGTGACTCTTGAATGTCCATCTTCTTTCTTGCCATAGAAGCATCTATTCTAGCTTCGAATTCAAGCAACTGGGTATACAGTGCAGACTCTGGCAAAATTGCAGCAACTTTCTCAGGTATTCGTGTATCTGGAAGCTTCCTTTTCTTTCTAAGTGGAGCTGGTGTCAACTCCATAGTTTTAAATGGTGAAGCCATGTTGCTATTCGACGAAACACCAGAAGGCCTAGAAGGTGGTTTCTGGTTAGGCCTTTTGGCACTAGCAGTACCAGGCGTGGAGCCAGCGGGTGATGACACTCCGACAGTGCTGGATGTAGGGTTTTGCAGCTGAGTAAGGGATTGGTTTGTTGACTGTAATTGAGACTGGAATCTGGCATGAGCTGCCTGAGCAGACTGTGAATGACCCGAATGACTCAACAGTTGAGCTTGTGGCTCGGACAGCTGAAAATGGCCAGGAAAGGTGGATGTCCCATGTGCCTGAGGTTGTGACTGTGAAAGAAGGTGGGTTTGGTGGTTCATGGGCTTAGATTGTGCAACTCCCCCAGAATTGGCAAACGGGGACAAAGTGCCAATACTTTTATTGGGGTTAGTATTATTCATCAACACTCTTATAAGTTATAACCACAATGCCTTTCAAATCTTGAACAGTTCTTCGTCAAACAACAATATAATAGCTTAATAAAACCAAAGCAACACCACAACTAGAATCTTGGTATCGATCAAAAACCCATCTTTTCTAGATTTTACACCTTTCAAATCCCTCAACTGAGCTTCAAACAACAAAAAAAGAGACCTTGGAATCCCTTAGCCAGACCCAAAAGCTAGGTCAAAATTCAGAAGCACAAATTAACATTGAACTCCACAAAAATCACAGAAAAAGAATCCCTTCTTTTTTTTCAAATTCTGATTCTTTAACAGAAGCACCGTTCACCAAAGGAAAACAAAGTGGAAAGCCATATCCTTCTAATCAAAACACTTCACGAACATACAAAAACCTCAAAAAAAGGAAACAGAATTGGATAATGATTCTTACTGAACGAACCAAGACGCCACTGAGAGTTTAGTACTTGCTCCTTGCTTTTCTCCAAAAGTTCGGAATTCTTTGTGTGTTTCAAAATCGTTAGTTCAATGGAAGCCAACAGAGAGAAACTGTTTTGTTTCCGACTCAATCTCATACCATCAATGGACAATGGTACTTAATTTCCTCCAAAGTAAATGACATAAATACCCCACACTTTAAATTCTTATTATCGAATTTGAGCCCAATTTGAGGAAATTGGTTCAACATGAAAAGCCCAGAGACCCTAGCAATTCTGGTGCTAGGGTTTTAGGCAGCTCATCTATAGACAGATTATAAAGAACTGAGAAGATTATTTGTTTGTTGCTGGGAACGTGGAAGTAGAGGTAGAAGCTGCAGACATGGTATGTTGTTACGGTGTTTTTTTTTTTGTAATTCCTTCGTGTTCTTCGTATAAAAAGATCCTATCTTCAGTTTTATCCATGGGATATGGGTATAGATTACATCCCTCCTTCACAAAGAAGAATTAGACTTTTTCCAGAAGAAAGCATTGTAGAAAACCTTAGAAGTTATGAAGCATATCGAGATATCGATATATTCGAAGCTCCCTCACCAGATTAGTTATTCTTTTATCCAACCTCGAAACTATGAGGCAAAGATTAATCATCAAAATTTGCAAATGCAAAATTGTTATGGTACAACTAGAAGCTCTTCAACAATCAAGTTGGAATCATCACGTTTGCCCAAAGAATTCAAGAGCAAACAGATTATTAATATTTGGAACGAATTATCTGCGCTTGAACAATCCGTTAATCAAGACACTCAACGATTCTACGAATTTATCCAAAATAGAATCAAACAATTACCCAACCAAAATTAGGCTTCAGTTTGAAGAAATCAGTAGCCTTCAGACCAGAGTTATCAAGCTAAGTACCAAATCAAGAGTTAAGTAAAACGTGGGATCGGTGTCTTCAGCTACAAAATAGTCTGAAGAGATCTCATCCGCTTGACGAAATCGCCATCAAGCCTACATCTCGTCAGGTTAGGATAATTGATAAGTTATAGCCGACTCGAGGTTCCGACACCAAAAAGTGACGAAAATCATATTCGAGTTGGCGGTGGACATTGTACGCAAATACCTCCTTTAAAGAAAGAGAGTTGTTAAAAATTAGTAAAACAAGGAATAAACCTTGTTCATCTTAGATTAATATGCGCTACAATTTTATCCTTTCTTATAAAATTAGGCAATTATTAATTATATTTTTTAATTTTTAAATAAATTATTAATTAAATAAATTATCAATTAAGTTATATAATTTGATACAGATAAAAATAATAAAGTGATACAATAAATGATCTAAATTAATTGGTCAAAGTTTGGATGAAAAATGAATCCCAATTAGTATGAACTAGACCTATATCAACCTTGTGATTGGAAAGCTCGATATAGAACCTATATAAAGGTTAAGGTCTCTTGCAATTGCTCATATATCAATCGTAAGCATAAGAAATCTCTAAACTGTTAAGAGAGCTTACGTATCAAGAAAACTGTAGAAAGACTTAAACCACATGTTAATAAACACTTTCTATAAAGGTCCCGGAAGATTTGTGATCGTTTGGAACTTAGAATCAGCATCGAAATCAGAGATAGAACTAAAACCAGGTATTCTATATTACCTTCGTTTTTAATTCTTTCATGTTGATCTTGGGTACGTAATAAGGCATGTACTACGTATTACATGTGGTATCAGAGCGATTACGTGATTGAATTGTCGGAAATGAAGATTTTTCGGTTTTCCTCTCATACGGTTTTCCTCGATTTTTGATTCGTTTTTCAGTTTTTTACGTATATAATTACGTAAAAGTGGTATACATAAGGCTAGCTATGAAAAATGGGTCGAAACGAGTCGAAAGGTGTGAAAAATGGCATCCTGGGAGGTCCAAAATTGCCTCTGACATCAATGGAAGGAGCACGCGGTTGACTCCGCTACAGTGCCTCCAGATTTGGGACACATGGCAGCGCGTGTGTCTGCGCGTGGGGTGAGCGTGAAGCGCTCATGCCAAACGCACACACGCATTGACATGGTGTGCCACATCAGCAACTGACGTCAGTCCTACGGACGCTACGGTAATTTTTAAAAATTCAAAAATTTTAGATTTCCCATAAGGGTGCCCTGGGGTATTTTGGGTTAGTTTTCAAGTCCGAAAAATTCATAAAGTAAGTTTTCCATTTTTCTGAACTTATTACATAAGTAATAAATTAAAATTTAAGACCAGAAAAAGGAATTAAGGTATTCTGAATTAGATTTCGAGTAAATTTTCATGCTTCGGACATCACATAAGGAAGATACTTCAAGTTTTGTATCTCGGGTCTCATGTTTAGTGTTTGGGATTGTATGATAGTCGATCAGAAAAGGAATTAAGATATTCTGAAGCCATTTTTGAATGAATTTTCGTATAACGAACTTGCCATAAGGGATATACATAAGGTTTTGGTGTCTCGGGTGGTCGGTTCAGTGTTCAGTGATGCACAATAATCACTCTATTGAGATTCTTCTTTTATGAAAGTCTCAAATGAAGCTTTCAGACTGTGCATTTGGATTTTTGCATTTATTAATGTTACATTGTTACATACTATATGCCCATAA
This sequence comes from Erythroxylum reticulatum, assembly GCA_025504915.1. Lineage (NCBI taxonomy): Eukaryota > Viridiplantae > Streptophyta > Magnoliopsida > Malpighiales > Erythroxylaceae > Erythroxylum > Erythroxylum reticulatum. The sequence goes on along the minus strand of JANSVA010000007.1, from coordinate 30,763,868 downwards.
AGAATGTGAGGATAACATAATGATGTATCATTTGTGTTTATGAACTTTTTGAGTGCTGATGAGGATGTAGTCACCAAAGTAACCTTTCAAGTCAGTATTTTAAATTATTCTGCTTGCATGTTAGGGGATGTCTCTGATTTTATGTTTGGCTATTCTACCCAAAGACGTTGGTCTTACATAACATTTTGAGATGTTCATAAAGGCATTAGATGGAGAAAAGTTATTGCTCAAGTAATCTATTCACCCAAAGGTGGTAGTGTCATAAGAGTTGATAGTTTGTACTCTGATCGCTTTTATCTGAAGATCTAATTGCATATATTATGTATTATTCGCAAAGGTATTTCATAATATGTGTGATAGAATTTTCAGTAAAGATACTATTTAATGGCTTTGAGTATCGTTGTTGTCCTACATTTGTGCTTATTTAAAAATTATCATCTTGAAGTCACCTTTTCAGTCAACTAAATCAGTATCACCATTGATACCTTGACTGGTTTCAATACAAAGAAGTGAACAGAGGATGTATTGAATGCTATGGAGATAGTTGTGGTTAATATAACCATACTGACCGATAGGCCATCTCCACCTATATCTGTGAGCTCAAGAGTTCATAAAGTAGCCTATAAAACCTGGGATAGGTCTAACATATTATATCTGATGACTATTAAGAGATTTATTCCTAACCATCTACTAAGTAGACTTCCAGACACAAGCATAGAGAAGGAGTTTCTTGATAATGTCTCTCATAGGTACATAGTGTCATCTAGTGTTGAGACAAGTGCCTTGATGAAAGAATTATTCTCTATGAAATAAATACGGGAGAAAAAGGGAGTAATGAAGTACATATCGAGAATAATTCATCTTCATAGTACATTGAATGTAACATCCCATGTTCGGAGCTAGACCCCAGAATAGTGAATTGAGTCTATTGTGAGAAATTAAAAGTGCATTTCATGCTTATGCATTATTGTATATTCACACACATATGAATATTTGTTTTTGATATATTAAAATAATTGTACATGGATTCATTGACATTTTTCGGGTATAATTGATTTATAAAGGAGATTAAAATGTGAATTGTGGATTATTTGTGTTAAAATTTTATTTGGAGATTATTATTATTATTTCATAATTTTTGGTGAGTTTTAGAAAATTTTCTAAAATTTGGGGTATTTTGCATTTTGTACTAGAAAAAATAAGCCAATGGTATTTTAATATGTAGCACTTCTATATGGATGAGAAATGACCCACATGCAATGGGTCCATGTGTCATTGAGATATTAAAGCACGTAATCATGAGTTATGAAAGGCAAAATTCTGTAGCTCCTTGTTTGTTCTTCGATTTTGCTTTGTTCTTCACCGAACCTTGACTTTCACTTTCACCGTTGGTGGTTTTTCTAAAAACAAAGTAAGTGAATTTTTAAGTTTCTGGGTTCTGTGAATGAGTTTGATGATGTTTTACGGTTTAGAAATGAATACATACATGTGTTGTGTATGAAGCAAATCGGTGATAGTGATGATCAGATGAGTTATATGAATGTGTGAAATCGAGTTAATGCAAAAAATGATGTAAACAAATGCAGAAGATGATGAACAGTCGTGTATAATTTCTGGTTTTGGCACTTGCATTTTAAGTTGTTTTTTAGTAAGGTGAGTTGGAATGGGAGTGGAAATGTAGAGAATATAAGTTAGAAATGGTGTAGAAGAAGGTGGAAAAATGCATTAGATGAATGTAAGATAGAAAAGTGAAAACATGTAGAGGGTATAGAATTTACGTGATCAGTAATATGTGTTTTTGGATGATTGTATTGAATATTGGATTGTTGATTTGTTTGAGTTGTGATGAACTGAAATGGAAGTAAAAGAGTTGGTTTAAGTATCATATGTGTTAATTGAATAAGATAGAAGTGAGAAAATATGAAAAAATGGAAGAAGATGAAGACTGCATTTTAGAGAAAGAAGAGAAGAGGAGTCGCACCCGATGGTTTTTCCAAAATCGAACTATGTTGATTCTTTTAGCCACAAGGTTGTCATCCGATCTCCAAATAACTTGTAACTTGAACCAATAGACTCCTAAGACATTTCTCTTTCTCTCCTTAAAAATTTAGAGCCATCTGAATTCATTCGAGAAAGATTTGATTAATGGATTTAGGATGAAAGTAAGGAAATGTGCTGGAATGTTATGAACTGGAGAATTTTCACTGAACATACTTCTATATTTTGATTATATCTTGATCTTTAGATTTATAAATGGGTTGATTCTTGATTCAGATTAAACTAGAGACATATGTCTACAATTTTCTTGAAGAAGTCGAATTTTAGTTTTGTCTTTAAGAATTTCAAATTTCGGCATGAAATTGAGTCTTAGCTTAAGCTGTAGTACTACCAGTGACAAAAATCATGCCCTGTAGTTATTGGATAAACTGTATTGATGTAGGCCGAATCAGACAAAGGTGTCTTCACAAAGTTATAGCTTATTCTCTTAGCTTTCGATTAGTATAAAGTTTGTAATTTTTAAATATTGTAATTGAGATATATGAGATGTACAACTTGAATGCATGATCATGCATTAGCCAAATTTTCAAATGTACACAGTATGTGGTATTTTGAGCATAACTCATAGAATAATAAAGTAAATTGAATGATTTTTGTGTCATTAGAAACTTAAGACATAGAGGAACAATTGTCTAGAAGAAAGTGTTACAGAAATACATCATTTTCTTACTCTTATTGATTATGCAAAGTTGACCCAAATGGGATGCTTTCAACAAAAGCTGGAATAATGAATGAGTGTGTGAATTTTGACACTATTGAAGTATATCAATTTGTTATAGAAATATACCCGAGAATTTGTCATTGTACATGCATGATACATGATATATTTATACATATGTTTACTCAATTAAGTAAGCAGTACAATAATGTGAAATTGTGTTAATGTATGTAGGAGAGCAAGTAGCACGATCACATCCTGATATTGCCAGAACGTTAAGATTATAGGCTTAAGGGAGCAATTGTGAGTAACCTAAGATGATCTCACCTTTACTTGTTTTGTTTATTACTGAACTGAATTTGAAATTGATGAATATGTATTAAATTGTGTATTAAATTTCGGACAATAATTGTCCGAGGCATTCGATGCATGTAAACATCATTGAAAGTGCTACTTGTATATGAGTGAGAATGACTAATTGAATCTGATAATGTACTAATTATGTTCTGAATTTTATACATGAATTGTCCGAGGAGTTTTGATGCATGTGAATATCATTAGAAGTGCTACTTATATGTGAATGAGACTGTCTAAATGATTCTCAACTAAAAGTGATTGAATGTTATGATTGATTGTATTGACTGAGGTAATGTAAATGAAAGTGGTTGATTGTATTGAATGAATTGTGGCATGCATTTCATTTCAATACATGTAATATAAAGGCAGTTGTGACTGGTGTTGTTACTGACTGAGACTGCTACTGAAAAGAGCTTAAAGCTCAAACATATGTGGTTAGAGCCTAAGGCTCACTGTGATCAATGAGCCAGGTAATACAGGATACTGAAAAAGCAGGCAGTCACAACAATGTAAAAATGAATGTAAGTCTCATATATATAGCATTCACATATGATTTGAACTCATTGAATGATTTGTAAAGCTGTAAGAATATTACATGTTTGAATACATGGTATTAAACCAATAATGATATTGGATGGTATTGTATTCAAGTGTAACGAAATGATAGTTTGATTTAATTGTTTGTCTGAAATTCCAATTTGTTTATGATAGAACTTGGTGCTAATCAAGTTGAAATGAACTGTGTGACAATATGTTTATAATTGATTGTGTTTTATAATATGAGTGAAGCATCGAGGATGGTTACTCTATTGAGTTGGCAAAACTCATCAAAATTGCACCGTTATTAATTTCAAGCTCGAAAGTAAGACGACCTAGCTTCTTAGATTCCATAGAGGCATATTTTGTGCAACTTTGACGATCAAATATGGCTCAAAGGTCGGTTAGCTGAGAATTGAAAACATAGTTTGTTATTGTCTTTTGTTATTCTTCATGTTGTAGCATACTGTGTAGACTGAGCTGTTATGCTCATAGGATGGTGTTATATAAACTTAGATGTTGAACTTAAAGCTACAATGTACATTATAGTTATGATATAAAATTAGGAAATTTGTTAATTTTAGCAAATGTGTGACTTATGATTTTAATTATGATGCTATGTGATACAGTGAAGATGATATAGGTAACACGCCAATTATGTCGGGCATATGCTGTGTGACCGTATGACGCACGTGCATGTGTCGGGCAGGATTGGGTGTTACATTGAAGATGTTCGGACTTTAATGTTTTGATATCCCATTGCGTTGCTGAGGAGGAGAAACTCAAGTTTGCTACTCCTATAACCCTCGAAGCAACTTAAGGGAAGACAAAGATCAAGCCCGCTAAGTTCGAAGGTAGAAAATTCAAATCTTCTCCACATGCTTAAGTTGGTCAAACCAGTGTTGATAAAGGTCCTAAGGACATAAAGAAACTAGAGTATGAGGTTTAAAAGGAAAGACTGTGATTATCAAGTTACTCTTTGGCTTGTCATTTATGAATCTAATTTGTGATAGTCGCATTAAGTATATGGTGACTATATAGTAGAACATCTTATCAAGGTACTTCTGCAATGCAGTAGTTCATATCAAGGATAAAGCCAAATAAAGAAAAGGAGGAACTGATGACTCACAGTAATAAAGAAGTGGAAGTAATATCTATAGGGGATGTATGTACTGAACTTTGTTGTAAGGTTCATTTGGGTTTTACACAACACATTTTATATGGGATCTTTTGATCAATTTTAGACAAAGAGGGTTAATGTTTTGTATTTAATACTTCTATTGTACAGTTGTTTAATGCAAAACATAATGGTACAACCTTCTTGTCATATGGTTTGTACAGAATGTGTCTTACCCCAAATTAGATAAATGCTTCTTCGCATCTTGCTAAACAAGTTATGTAATGAAGGACCCTGATGAATGAGAAGTCATACATGGTGTGGCATAAAAGTTTATGCCATATTTCCAGAGCTAGGGTTGAGAGATTAATCAAGGAAAGCATTTCTCAATTCTAGATAATGATTATCTGGGAACATGTGCTGACTGTTGCAGGGGTAAGTTGATTAATAAGAATATTGAGGTCAACTCATGCTTCTGACTTGTTGAGTATAATACATAAAGATATCGATAGACCTTATATAGCTGCATTGTGCAATTTCAAATGTATTCTGACATTTATTGATGATTATTCTCATCATAGTTATGTGTTCTTGCTTAAAAACTGAAGGTTAAGAACCAATTAGGAAAATTCATCAAGATAGTCAGATTTGGCCGTGGAGGAAAATATCATAGCAAACTTGGTATTTAAAGACTTTAAAAGGTCCGTTTGTTAAATATTTGGAATCAGTTTAAATAGTGACTTAATTCACTATGCCGAATAGTTCTGAGTAAAATGTTGTGTTGCTAAAATGCATAATAGCACCTTAAAGGACTTGAAGAAATCGATACAGAACAGGACTAATCTACCTAATTATCTTAAAGTTGAAAAACCTAGCCTTGCACATATTTGTGTATGGGATTACCCTACTGAGGTAGTATAATCTTTATAAGGATAAATTACATGTTCGTTCCCCTCATTGCTATTTAGTAAGATATCTCGAATGCTTTAAAGCTACAGCTTTTATTGTAGAGAAGGAGGGACCAGAATAGTGTAATCACAAATAACTAAGTTTTTGGAATACCATGTCTATAATGATGGTGGGCCTATTGACCCTTCAGATGATAACTGGGCAGATACTACAGTTATCATGTACCCGCTACTCATATAGTTAGATCAAGTGGATCTAGGTCTTTGTATTGTGCCTGTAGACGCAAAGGTTCTTGGGGTACAAGATCTAATACAGTTAAGTAAATCCACTAGAGTGAGACGACCTGTTATCTCATCTGATTACATAATCTATCAGGTGTAAACGACTATGTTATTAGATATGTTACGGATCCAGTTTATAGAAGCTGTTTCTGGACCCAATGCAGATGCGTGGTGGGATGAAATGAATGACGAGATGCAAACCATGAAGTATAGTAAGGTTTGGGATTTAGTTTATTTGCATTGGAACTGCAAACTCGTCAGTTGTAAATGAAGTTTTAGACCTAAAGGATTTCAGGATAAAGTTTAGCGGTTTATTAGCTCTCTCAGTTGCCTAATGGTTCACTCAAAGAGAAAAGTTGACTTTATGTTACCTTTTCTCTCGTATCCTCATAAAAAAAATTTTGAGTGATTAAGGCAATTGTAGCTCATGATGATATAGAGTTACATCAGATGGTTGTCAAAATCGCTTTCTTGAATAAAGACTTTTATGAAGTGGTCTATATAGTACAATTTGAAGGATCTCAGGATCTAGAAGGAACTGACATGGTTTGCGAGTTATGCAGATCAATGTATAGTTTACATCAAACCTTCCTAAAAGTAATACCTTACATTTGATGAGGTTGTGGCCTTTTTCAGCTTAATGGAAAATAAAGTTAAAAGATGCTTGTACTATAGAGTTAAGGGGAGCAAAGTTATCTTTCTATTACTGCATGTAGATGATATATTGCTTACGTCAAATTGCTTGACCATGTTATATGAGATTAAGCAACTATTCGTCAAGAACTTTGACATGAAGGACCTTAGTGTAGCATTTTTTGTCCTAGGTATTCAAATTTATCGAGAGAAATCTCAACACTCATCAGACCTCTCATAGAATGCATACATTGAGTATGTGTTATAAAGGTTTAATACGGATAATAGTAAAACTGTCGTAGCACCTGTTTCTCATAGTGAGAGATAATCTTTGGTATAGTATCCAAAGAATAAAGTAAAGAGAGAGGTTATGAGGAATGTTCCGTAATTTAGTATTGGTTGATAGCCTGATGTATGCACGATTATGTACTAGATATGACATTACATTCACTGTTTGACTGTTTGGTTAATATCTGGTTTATCCAGTTGTAGACCATTGGAATGCATTCTAGCAAGTGCTGAGATACTAAAGGAAAACAAGGATTATATATTGACATATAGAAAAGTCAACAAACTAAACCTCATAGGGAATTCAGATTCATATTTTAGCTCTATGTCTGGATGATCGAAAGTCCTCTTAAGGTTACAGTTTTAAGTTTGTAGATGGTACAATATCGTGGAAGTATGTAAAGAAGACACGGATAACTTCCTCGACTATACATGTAGAGTGCAAATGTGGCTGTTTCAGAGACGGTTTAGCTCAGAAACTTGATTTCTAAATTGTCTGTGGTTAATTCAGTGGCTAAACCCATTTAATTATACTGTGATAATCTTCTTGCCATGTTGTTTAATAACAACAGAGAATATCACAGGATCTTAGCATTTAAAGGTCAATTATTTGTCATAAAGGTGTTGATACGAAAAGGTGACATTAAGGTTTGGAGCATTTAAAGACTGAGAAACTGTAAGTTGATCCTTTAACTAAAGGACTTCACCCACTTGTGTTTGTGACACAAGTATACAATATGGGTATTTTGACATCCTTAGACACTATTAGTTTAGAGGATCGTTATGTTTGCTCCATGCACATTTGTACATTTTGATGTCTTATGACAGTATAATGGTTCATCGACAAAAGATGATCATCGTTTATCCTTAGTAATATATGTTATCATACATTGTCATAATGTGTATAAAAGTCTTAAGATTTGTGTCAATCTTAAGCATTTAAAGATCATTTGGCATATATATAGATTGACCTTATACCTATATCATTTAGACGCATACAGATTTAGTACGGGTATCCATAAATTTGACACATAACATAGGGGGATATAAATTTTTAATCTCATAAAGGTTCTCTAATGCAGTTTAGCAATCAGTTGGAGAACATAAAGGTTTTCTCTAATGCGGTTTAGCATTTGGTAAGAGGAAACAAGTTTTCTCTAATGTTGTTTAGCATTCGGTGAGAGAAAACAGGATATCTCTAATGCAGTTTAGCATATGTGGTTTAGCATAAACTTGGAGAAATCGAGACCTACAAACGAAGATGATATAATTTAGATCATAAAGGTATTATCGTAGTTTGTCATACTCCATTTTTCCATTCATATTAGTGAGTTATTAGGTATACATAATTGTATTGAATCTGTGTCACACATGACACATGCATTTAATACTTTCCAATATCGAAAGCCTTGCAGGACATAATGATGAATTTTCATTATCTTTGGATCAAATGTTTTGTTTTTAAAACTTAGTCAACTAATACGGTAGCGTGGCTTAACTGAGTTTTTGAACCATTTTTAAACTAGAGTTAAAACTGCAATTAATGCTTGTCCAAAGGGGAGAATGTTGGATAATTTTGTCCTTTCCCATAAAATTGGACAACTCTTAATTACATTTTTGGTTTTTAAATAAATTATCAATTAAGTTACATAATTTGATCCAGATAAAGATAATAAAGTGACCCATTAAATGATCTAGATTAATGGGTCAAAGTCTGGGTAAAAAAAGGGTCTCAATTAGTGTAGACCATACCCATATCAGCCTTGTGATAGAGAAGCCCGATATGGAAGCTATATAAAGGTTAAGGTCTCTTACAGTTGCTCATATATCAATCGTAAGCATAAGGAATCTCTGACCCATTAAGAGAGCTAAAGTATTGAGAAAACTATAGAAAGACGTAAACCACGTGTCGGTAAACACTTTCCATAAAGGTCTCAGGAGATTCGTGATCATTTAGAACTTGGAATCAGCATCGGAATCAGAGATGGAACCGAAATCAGGTATTCCACATTACCTTCATTTTTAATCCTTTCATGTTGATCCTGGGTACTTAATAAGGTCTGTACTACTGTTAAAAGATTAAAGGAACTGTATAGTATTTCGTACAAATGATGGAGGATTGTTATTAGACCCTACGTTCTAAGTTCGAGATAGTGGTATCGTGTGGGTATTGGCGAGCCTTGACTAATGTTTGACACGTGAAATAACAAGACAAGGCAAAGACTTATGAAGAGGCAAGGAGAAAAAAGGGGCAATATCAAGAGTTGGTAATTATTAGTGCATATTGGTAGAAATCTTCTATGAGATGTAAGATTAAGATGTGAGACCAAAAGAAAGCTTGAGATGGACTTCAGGTGGAAGGTTAGCTGGATCATATGCATGACAGAATATGTAAGATTTCTAAGATGCTTAGCAAGATAAATCAAACATGATGTGAGTTTTGGGAGAGTTTTGGACCTTGTATGAGTTGACTTGGCTTGGTTAAAGTTGGGTTCTTGATGGACTAAGAACTTAGTGTGTGCTCAAATGGACGGACCATGACTAATAGAGTTGGCATGGGAAAGCATTGGATAGACCAGTGTGCTATTGACTTGAAAGACTCGTAATCAACGAATAGAGATGAAGAGATCTTGGATGATGTGGCAAATATGATTAGAGTAGATGAACATCAACTCTAAAAAATAAAGATCATATGGAACGATCATCTAAAGATAGAGAAGATCTTAGTGAATATGGGTAGATCATTCCTAGATAGATATAATCTTTTATCATGTTATTGTGACATAGCTTAATCCTATTAGATAGAGTCCTAATTGGATGGGAATGTCATTATATTGGTTAGTGTGATATAATTTGATAAGAATAAGATAGGATAAGATATGATCTTAGCTAGTAGAGTTCTATTAGGATTCTAACTTGGTCATCTAAAAGTGCCTATAAATAGTTCATTTGAGCCTTGCTCTTCTCACGGAAAGTGAGTGTGGGAGACACTGAGATGTGAGAAAGCATCCTTTATATACTTTGAGGGAAGTAATAAAGGTTGACGTTTGCCGTATCTTTTTCTTGTTCTTATTGTTAACATGAATATTTAGTTTTTTCTTAGTTTTCTTGCAAGGGTGTGAGAGTTAAATACTACGAGGGTCGTGAGGCATTCGAGAACAAGTAGGTTGGTCGATGATCACGAGACAAGGTTGAATCTTCCTTTAACGGAGCTAAATGAGATTGTCGTACAAAGGGGTTGACGCAATTAACAGATAAGTTAGTGCTTGAAGGAAAACCTTTGTAACAATTATCATTACGATTCAACAATTACAGGCCAATTGTCACGCCAAAAAGTGATACTAATGAAGCTGAGTTATATTAGTGCTTTTGAAACCTTATCGATTAAAGGTTCACAAGTAAGTATCTATGGAAGATACAGAGATGGGAGAAGCATATGAAAGAAAGCCTCCCACATTACCATTAGGTCAACAACCATGTCCAACACAAATCCCCTATTCAGAAGGATGTATGCCAAGACAAGCATATAAAGATTATCGTGATGATGCTCCTATTAATGCTTTTGAAACCTTATCAATTCAAAGTTCACAAGTTAGTCATAATTTTGTAAATTATAAAGTATCTGACGTGAGCACAACTGTGAGACTGTGTAAACAAAATGGAGCCAAAAATGAGCTAGTAATGTCGGAGGGACCAATAACAAGATCAAGAGCTAAGAATTTTAAAGAAGCGCTTCAATCCTACATGAACTGAATTGTAGATGGAATGGAATCTCAAGAGACAATGAGGGCCAATGGCATCATAACTAATCATGTTAGGTGGAATGTGCAAGAAGACTTTTATTATTGCTTAATTAATTATTTTACATTAGAAACATAACTTTCGGCAACTCACTACTTGTGTTTTGGGCTTGTATAAATCTTTTAGGTTTAATGGGCTATATTTTAGAAATATTAGTTTGGGCTTTAATTATTTTGGTAAAATGCCCATATTTAAAGGCCTTTTAAATAGTTAGGGTTTCTTTCTTTTCAAGGGGTATAAATACATCATAATAAACATTATTTAGGGTTAGATTGGATTAACAACAAATTCTATAAGGCTATTGCATTAAGAATATAATTCGTATCAAGGTAAACAATTGTAACGAATGTTTATTCTTATTATCAAATCAACATTATTATATGTGTTTCCTTTCATATAATTAATTGGGGGTTCATTAGGGTTGGGGATTTCGTCTTGTTCATGTTCTATCCAAAGTGTGTGTTTAAGGAGTTTTAGGTTCTTTAGCCTTGGAATTTCCAAATCAGTATCTATGGCAGATACAGAGATGGGAGAAACAAGTGAAAGAAAACCTCCCACATCACCATTAGGTCAATAACCACAACCAACACAAATCCCTTATTCAGGAGGATATATGCTAAGACAAGTATATTCAAATTATCGTGATGATGCTTCTAAATATAAATCTGCAGGTATTAGAAGACCTTGGGAACATCTGAAAGAAGAAACTTATCTGAAAGTTGGAAATAAAGACCCTCAGTTATGGAATAGTGCCATTGATCAATGGAAGCAAACCACTATCAGTAATTATTTGGCAAAACGTTTTTAACATTTAGCTGAAGATATGATTAAGTACTTAGAAACTAATCTTGGTGAAATTGCCGACGCGATTTGGGGCACTTTGCTACAAATTGTCCTCATAAAACTTAGTTACTTAATTCTAGAGTAGTATTTATAACACATAACACGATCCTTAGTACGTGCCTCAAATCGAACGTGAAAGGAAAATAAACGAAAAAATGCAAAAAGTACTTGATTTCGATTCCATAACTTCAAACGAACTTTCCGAAGCCAAATCGAGCACAAATCCATTGTCACATTCACAGGATCTACTCACCAGAACATGTTAAAACCTTTATGTAGCTTTCTATATGCGTGAACCTCTGAATGGGTTAGTGTATCCTTACGTTCACAATTTGCTACATTAATTACAAGAGACCTTAACCTTCTTTATATAGTATCCATATGGGGCCTCCCCATCACAAACTCAATATGGGTCCGGTCCACACTGATCGGGGTTCATTTTCCTCCCTAACTTCAGCCCATTAATCTAGATCCTTTATTAGGTCGCTTTATTATCTTTATCTGGATCAAATTTACCGATAAGTTATTAAAACTGTTAAAATGCAATTAATTGTTGTCGACTAAATAGGAAAATTTCTAACATTCTTCCCCTTGGACAATATTTAATTTGCGTTATTGGTTAAAATTTAAAAGTAGTTTAAAAATTCAGTTAAGTCACGCTACTGCATGGTTGACCAAGTTTAAAAACAAAACATTTGATCCAAAGATAATGAAAGTCCATCATTCTGTCTCGCAAGGCTTTTGATACTAAAAAATATCAAACACATGTGTCATATGTGACACAAGTCCAACATGATCGTGAATATCGAATACCTTACTAACATAAATGAGAAAATGAATCATGAATATCAAATAACTTACTAATATGAACGAGAAAATGAAGTGTGGCGAACTAGAATGATATCTGTATGATCTAATATGTATCATATTTCATTTGTAAGTCTCGATTTCTCTAAACTTTATGCTCAACTATATTAGAAAATTCTTGTTTTCTCTCACCGAATATAAAACTGCATTAAAGAAAACCTTTATGCTCTCTTACTAAATGTTAAACTGCATTAGAGAACATCTTTATGGGATTAAACACTTATATCTCCTTATGTATCCATAGATATAAATATTACTGTATGTGTTTGAATGACATAAGCTTAAGGTCAAGCTATATATATGCTTAATGACCTATAACATGCTTAAGATTGACACGAATCTTAAGACTTTCATATGTATTGTGATTATGTATGATAACACATAGCGCTGAGAATAACCAGTGATCATCTTTGTTGATGAACCACTATACTGCTATAATGCATCAAAATGTATAATCATATAAGGAGCAAAAATAACGATCCCTATCTAGCAGTGTCTAAGGACTTCAATACACCCATACTGTAAACATGTTTTTCAAACACATGTGGGAGAAGTCCTTTAGTTAAAAGATCGGTTAACATTTCCTTAGTCCTCAAATGCTCCACCTCAATGTCACCTTTTTGTATCAACTTCTTTATGGTCAAATTTTTAACATCCAAATGCTTTGACCTTATGATATTGTTATTGTTGTTCCTAAACAATGCAATAGCAGGATTAGCACAATACAACTTAATGGGTCTAGCCACTGAGTTAACCATAGGCGACTCAGAGATCAAGTTTTTAAGTCAAACCGTCTACGAAGTAGCCCCACAACATGCAACAAACTCTGCATGCATGGTCGAGGAAATCGTTATTTTCTGCTTTACACTCTTCCACAACATTGTACCATCTGTAAACTTAAAGCTTTATCCTGATACGAACTTCCTATCTTCTAAACACATAGCAAAAATCTAAATTTGAATTTGTTACGAGGTTTAGACTGTTGAGTTTTCTATATGTCAACATATGATTATTAGTTTCCTTTAAGTATCTTAACACTTGTTTAACTGCATTCCAGTGATCTATCTCTAGGTTAGCCAAGTATCGATAGCAGTCCGATAACTAATGCAATGTCTGACCTAGTGCACACCTGAGCATCCTTCAGGTTACCAACCGTATTAGAACATAGAACATTCCTCGTAACCTCTCTCTTTACTTTATTATTTCAACATTATGGCAAAGATAATCTCTCACTATGAGAGATCGGTGCTATAACAGGTTTACTGTCAACCATATTAAACCTTTGTAGTATACACTCAATGTATGCTCTCTACAAGAGGCCTAATGAATGTTGAGAGCTGTCCTGGTAAATCTGCATACCTAGGACAAAAGATGCTTCACCAAGGCCCTTAACTTCAAAATGCTCGGCCAAAAGTTGGTTGACCTCATGCAACATGGACAAATCATTTGACATGAGCGATATATTATCCACATACAATAATAGGAAGATAAATTTGATCCCCCCGACCTGGTGATGCAAACATCTTTTAACTTGGGTTTCCATTAAGCCAAAAGAGATCACAACCTCATCAAATATAAAGTACCACTTTCGGGAGTTTTGATATAAACCATATATTGATTTGCTTAACGTACAAACTATATCCGTTCTATCTGGATCCTGAAATCTCTCAGGTTGTACTATATAGACCTCTTTATAAAGGTCTTTATTCAGGAAACCAGTTTTGACAGTCATCTAATGTTACTCTATATCATCATAAACTACATTTGTCATAATCACTCAAAATGTATCCTTTAAAGATACAAGAGAGAAGGTAACATTAAAGTCAAACCTTTCTCTCTGGCAACTGAACAAGTTTTAAACTACTAAAATTTATCCTGAAATCCTCTTGGTCTTAAACAACCATTTACAACTAACATGTTTGCAATGTTAAGGCAAATCAACCAGCTCCAATACTTTATTATACTTTATGGATTACATCTCGCCTTCATTCCATCCCACCACATAGGGTCTAAAAACAACTTTTGTAAAAGTGACTAGATTAACATCATGTCCAATATCAGAGTCTTGTTCATCAAAATAGACTATATAATCCAATGGGATAGCAAGTCGTCTTATTATAGTAGATCTACCCAACTGCATTGGTTTTTGTACCCCAAGAACCTCTGGTTTTTTAGGTACAAGTTCTTATTCCCATATAGGAATGGTATTAAGACCTAAATCCACTGGACCTAACTATATGAGTGGCGGATACAATATAACTATAGTATCCATCCTGCTATTATCTAAATGGTCAAAGGGCCTGCCATTGTCATAGACATCGTATTCCATAAACTTTACTGTTTGTAATTCACTATTCTGGCCCCTCCTCTACAACAAAATCTGTAGCTTTTAGAGTAGTTGGGACATCCAACTAAATATCAATGAGTAGAACAAGCTTGCTGTTTGCCTTAATAGGAATTATATCCACGTATCTCAGTAGGGCAATCCCATACACTAATGTGTGCAATGCTGGGTTTCCACCCTTTCTAGGTAATTAGGTAGGTTAGTCATGCTCTACATCGACTTCTTCATATCCTTTAGGGTGCGATTACGCCTTTCAGTAACACATCATTTTGTTCAAGACTATTTGGAATATTGAACTCCATACTTTTCTCAATTGGCTCTCAACCTTTAGTCTTAAAGATCTTGAACTCCATACTTTTCTTAAGTAAGAACACATAAACTGTAACGAGAATAATCATCAATAAATGTTAGAATATCTATAATTGCACAATGTAAAAGGTCTACTGATATCCGCATGTATCAAACTCCACAAACCAGAAGCACGAGTTAACCCCTTTTTTCTTATTTCAGTCAACTTACCCCTACAACAGTCAAAACATGTTTCCAGATCATCAAAATCTAGAATTGAGAGAATGTTTTCCTTAATCAATCTCCCAACCTTAACTCTAGAAATGTGGCTTATCTTTTATGCCACAACATGTATGACATATCATTTATCAGGGTTCTTTTTCATGACTTGTTCATCAAGATGCGAAGAAGCATATATCTAATTCGGGGTAAGACACATTCTATATAAACACATGACAAGAAAGTTGTACCAATATGTTTTGTACTAAACAACAACTGTACAACAAAAGCATTAAATTCAAAATTTTATCCTTCTTTGTCCAAAATTAATGCAAAGATCAAGTATAAAATGTGTCATGTAAAAACCATAATGAACCTTACATCAAGGTTCAGAACATACATCCCCTATAGACATTACATATGCTTCTTCATTGCTGTCAACCATCAGTTTCTTCTTCCCTTTAGTTGGCTCTATCCTAAATATGAACCTCTGCATCATAGAAGCAATATGATTAGATGCTCCACTATGTAACCACCAAGAACTTGATGCAATTGTTGCAAAATTAGATTCATAAATTGATGTGCCAGGGATTACCTGATGGATTCTGTCTTTCCTTCCAGGCCTTATATTGTTGACTTCTTTATATCCGCATGACCTTTACCAACACTGGATTGACCAGCATTAGCATGTGAACAAGATTTAGACTTTCTAGCTTTGAATTTAGCATGCTTCACCCTGGCCTTCCCTTTAGTTGCTTCCAGGGATGTAGGAGCAACAGTCTTGAGTTTCTCCTCCTCAGTAACACAATAGGCAATCAAAGCATTGAAGTCCCATTCCTCATCCAAAAAGTAATATGTCGTCACCAGATTACTAAACTCTGGAAGGAGTGTGCTCAGAGTCTAATGAACTATATAGACATTAGAAAAAGGAATATTTAGCATCTTTAGTCTACTGTACAGATAGATCATTCTTGATATGTACTCCATCACTCCCCCTTCTCCAATATAACTCATGGAGAATAATTCTTTTATCAAGGCACTTATCTCAGCATTAGATGAGACCATGTACCTCTAAGAAACTCCTTCGCTATATCTATCTCTAGAAGTCCACTTAGCAGATGATCAGGTATGGATCTCTTAATGGTCAAGCAACACGTTATGTTCAACCGATTCTAAGCTACATAAGCTGCTTTATGAGTTTTTGAGCTTCTAGATATAAGTGAAGATGGTCTATTCATAAATATAACCATATCAATTTCTACCATCTTCATTGCATTCAAAACATTCTTTATCTACTTCTTCATATTGAAACCAGTTAGGGTTTCAATAGTGATACTATGATTATTAACCAAAAAGGTGACTGCAAAATGACAATGCAAAGATCAGCACAAATGTAGGATAGCATCAATACTTAAAATCATTAAATAGTATCTATATCGAGAATCCGATCACACATATTATGAAACACCTTTGGGCTGAATACATAATATATACAATTAGATCTTCACATAAAAGCGATCAGAGTACAAACCATCAACTCTCATGACACTACAACCTTTGGGCGAATAGATCATTTAAACAATGACTTTCCTCCATCTAATATCTTTATGTACATCTCAAAATCTTATGTAAGATTAACACCTTTGGGTAGAATAACCAAATATAAGATCAGAGATATCCCCCAACATGTAAGTAAAACAATTCAAAATACTGACTTGAAAAGTTACTTTAGTGACTACATTCTCATCAGTATCTAAAAGGTCCACGAACACAAGAGATGCATGTTTATGTTATCCTCACATTTTTTATGGGCATATAGTATGTGACAATGTACTATCAATAAATGCAAAACTTGAATGCACAATCTAATTGTTACACATAGTGCTGAAAACATTGTTAGTTAACTTTATTTGAGACTTTTATGGCAAAAAATCTCAATCAGAATGACTAACTTTTATGGCAAAAAATCTCATTCAGAGTGACTATCATGTGTTACCGAACACCGAACTTACTAAATAAGATACAAAAATCTTAAGTATCTTCCTTATGTTAAGTTCGTTGCATA
The DNA here is from genome assembly GCA_025504915.1 of Erythroxylum reticulatum. Classification (NCBI taxonomy): domain Eukaryota; kingdom Viridiplantae; phylum Streptophyta; class Magnoliopsida; order Malpighiales; family Erythroxylaceae; genus Erythroxylum; species Erythroxylum reticulatum. The sequence continues at coordinate 30,746,603 of JANSVA010000007.1, read as the reverse complement.
AAAATTCCTCCAAAACCGGCTTTAGAATGCCTTATTCTCTTTTTCTGACGTTAAACTTTATTTATTACTAATGTAAGAAATCCAGAAAATAGAAAAAAAAAACTCACTTTATGAATTTTCCGGATCCGAAATTGTCCAAAAATAACTTGGGTACCATTACGAAATTCCTAAAATTTTTAAGTTTTTTATTTTACTATATCGCTGACATTAGCCACTGACGTCATTGTACGCGTGGCTAAACTTGGCACATATGATGCCCATGCCAACCATAACGCGTCACTGGATGCATTTGACCCGTGCATGCCAAGCACCCACTCACGTCCACTCACTACTGACATTAACAAATGTGCGACACACGCCAAATATGCATCCCTTCATCCTCATTGCCAAATGTCTGTCGCGTGTGCTATACACGCCAAACATTGCTGCCTCACCATGGCATTGTGTGACACACATGTCGACGCTCTCTCCCTCCTCGCCGAAAAATGGTGATTTCTACTGAAGTTCGAGCCAGATTTTCGCATTCCTAGGCTAGTTTTCAACCCTTTTTTAAAGCAAAACACACGTATACCACTTTCAAGCAACAATAGGCAAGAAAAAACTAACATAACTTTATTCTCCAAAAACCTTGTAGAAAAAAAAAACAAAACAAAATGCATTTTTAACCACCCGATCACGTAATTGCTCTGATACCACGTGTAACACGTAACATGAGTCTTAGTACATGTCCCAAATCTAATATGAAAAGGAAATAAACAAAGAAATGCAGAAAATACCTAATTTCGTTTCCATAACTTCAAACAAGCTTTTCGAGGTAGAATTGAGTGTGAATCTACCGCCACCTTCACAGAATCTACTCACTGAGACGCGTTAAAGCCTTTTTGTAGCTTTTTGTATACGTGAACCTCTAAATGGTCAGAATATCCTTACATTAACGATTTGTTACAACAGTTACAGGAAACCTTAATCTTCTTCATATAGCATCTATATCGGACCTTCCCATCACAGGCTTAATATGAGTTCGATCCACATTAATTAGGATTCATTTTCCTCCTGAATTTCAACGCATTAACTCATAAATTATTAAAATTGTTAACTTAACTCATAAATTATTAAAATTGTTAAAATGTAATTAATTATTGTCCACTAAATGAAAAATTTTCTAATTTCTAACAATATTGGTCTCTGAAATTAATGAAGATTTGTTAGACGTAGATTCTCTTATGTCTGATTCCGAGTAATGTACCCTGCATATTCAATAGCAAATGCAAATGCTAATTCAACCAATTCAGATTCTGAAACTGAAGAATTACCGTCTTATCAATTACTTCAGGACACGAGACTTGAAAATTTACATTCCGCCATTAACATGGCTCTCTTTTCAAACGGAGTTACCATCAGTTCATATTAAGAACAGGAGATACAGGAGTACCTTGTGCAAATTTTTCTGGTATCCTGCCAAGTAAGAACAAGATGTTCGATATGTTATACAGAATACTGCAGAGGATGCAGTGAAAGACTACTCGAATTAGAATGGCAAGAACCTCAGCAGAAATTACAAGTTACAGAAAAGCAAGTTATGAATACTCGATTTGCAGCTATCGAAGCAAGATTAGCAGCAGTGGAAGACGATATTTTAGAAATTAGAAGTATTCTTAAAAAGAATTTTCAAAAGGGAGTTATCAGTCATAATCTCGATGCTAGCTCCTAGGAAATCCAAGGGCCAAGCTCATCGCAGCGGGGTTTCCTCTTAGGAATGACTGTCGGATTAACCAGGACCTTTGCTTATTTCAATTAAAACTGTCTGAAACACTGAGCTTGTTTTGTTCAATGTTGTTTCGAGCATACGTGATGATTCTATCGTTTGTTCAAAGTCTCAAAATTTTTGAACACTGCAGTTATGGCCCATGCTTCGTGAATGTGAGATGTGTACCAGTGACAGAGATGAAAAATGAAACAAAATTTTATCATATTCGAAAGAAAAAGCACTTGCAAGTTAAAGGGTGTCCAATTCGCATTCACAACTGGAAATTTCATGCTCAAAAGGAATAGATCCCAAATCAAACAATCTGAAGTTAGCTTAGCTCAAAAGGAAGAAGAAGCTCATGACCATATTCGTGCAAAATCAGAAATAGCTAAAGTTTATTGCAAGTAATGCCCGAAATGTGTGAACAACACAAAGCTACCACAACATATAGCAAGTTTAGCATAATTAAAAACGCCAGCCAAGAAAGTCAAAACCAAGTTCGCCTTTCTGAGCATCAAAAACAAAAAAAAGATAAATAAATACTTTAGGCTTTTGCAGTAAGCCTTTGTAGAGAATCCCCTCCCGCAACGACTTGGAATGAGTGACATCCTCGTTTCTGCAGAAATATCAGACAAGATTAAATTCAGTACCCTTCATAGATCAACTACGAGTTTATTACACATGTAACTTCAACATAACTTAATAACCTATAATGCCAAAATGTGCGTGGAAGAAACGTTTTCTTGAACTTACATATTTTGTTGAAGGCCACAATATCACAGCTCTGGACATACTCATTAATTGGTTCAACCGTCAAATGTTCCTCAATAAGATTGTCCACAGACACCAAGTCATCCACAATAGTCATCATAATCTGCAATTTCTTGATACCATATCCTACAGGTACAAGCTTGGCTGCAAGAAGATTGAGATTTTATTAGGAATAAACTGCGGTAAGGTATTCATCGATGCATTAGCAAGAATGAAAAACTAACGTGGCAGACTTCCACTAACATTAGGAGGTCCACTGCTTATGCAGCATGTCAAATGAAAATGCTGCTTAAAAAATAACTACGGATACTGTCCAGCAGGGGTAAGCAAAGTGAGTTACTATACATAATGTAATGTTTCCTTCTATTTCCTTCCTAATTTAGCAAGAAAAAATCAGAGAAGGAACTTTACAAGTAATTCGCGAACCATGGAAGAAACATGACTTGAAGAGTTCAACCTGAATAACTAACCTACAATTAAGTACCAAGTAAAAGAACTTACATGCACCCCAAAGCAACCCTTCCATTTGAACACTTCTAACTGCTTCCTCTAGTTTTTTCATGTCAGTCTCATCATCCCATGGCTTGACGTCCAAAAGAACTGATGACTTGCCAGCTGAGAAATGAAATATCAAGGAAAACACCATTAATATGATGGAACCTCATAGAAGATTCATAACTTAAAGAAATTTGATTTTCTACAGTATTAACAACTAAAAACAAACTTACACTCTTTTTTTTTTGCAGAGGCCTTGACAGCAGCTGCTCGTTCTTCTGCAGCCTTCTTTTCCTCTTCAGTTTCTTCACCAAACAGATCCACATCATCGCCATCGTCGTCATCAGCAGCTGCTGCAGCCTAAACATCTCATAATTGTCAAGATCAGAAAACTGTTGTAGCAAGAAAAAACAGCACCAACAACCTAAAACACAAGAACATAATCGCTACAACACTAAACTGGAAAATGAAAATGACATTTATAAAACATTATAGCTCCATCTGCACAATACCTTTGAGTCATTGGTTGGAGGAGTTGCAATGGCCTCTTCAACGATGGGTGCAGATCCTTCAACAATCACTCCACAGCCGTCTGCAGAGACACCACTGCAATAGAAGCCAATAACAGAAAGAGTTCATGATTCTGTGCAGATATCAGAAAAGAGATACGCTAAGGCAAACCATATAAGATGAGAAAAGTCAACAATAGTTATGGAACTTACGAAATCCTTAAGAGTGCATCAATGTGGTTGTACCAGCGGGACACGTTCACACACTCAGAAGATGGAGCCTTGGGCAAAGCTGAATACACGGTAATATCATCTTTCGAGGCTTGATAACTACAGATAGTAACAGAAGAAAGAAAACTATTACAAAAAGAGTCTTGCCACACTAACTCTTTTATCTCAAAGTAGTTCCGGAACTGAAAAAATCAGATTCAGAGACAAGTCTACCTCAGCACACAAGAAACCAAAGCTTACCCAGTAATGTAACTGCGAGTAAGAAGGTACTCGTCAAGCTTCTTGAGGCCAGCGGCTGAGCCAAGATCGTAGAACGTGACTGCCATTGCAAGCTGCCACTTTCGAGACTTTCATACAAACGCATAGACAAAAGGAAATACAACTCAGTTAAAGAAACAGGAAAGAAAAAAAAAAGCTACGAACAGTGACTGAGATAGAAGAGAAGCACGAAAGCTTACATGCTGTCAAGATGGCTTCTTCCGATATGAACTGGCAAGTCTGCGAGGAGGCTATATGAAAACTAAGAAGAGACCCTTAAAACCCTAACGCAATTATAGTGAAGTTTGACAATGAAACGACAACGTTTGGTATATGTAATCTCGGGCCGGGCTGGGCCTGTAAGTTCCTCAGCGTGGACCATGCAGAAACATTGTGCTTGTTATTGTTTTTTATTTTTTTGATCTCGTATTTTTTTATAATTTTAATATTAGAATAATTTTTATGACAATTTACTACTAATTATTTTTTTAAATATAAGATTAAGTAATAGAAATTGGCTCTTTTAAGAATACAAATAAAAGGTTGCATACATTATGATCTTCCTCAAACATTTATAAAGCGGTAAGCCTTACGCACTGAATATGTTGACTTTTTTTAATTTATTAGTCTACAATAATTAATATAATATTTGGATTTTATAATATAATATATTATAGTGTAAATAAAAGGAGTTATTAACTTATTTTAGGATTTAAAATTTATTTTAAATAATTATAATCAAAATTGTAACCGTAGAGTATCAAATAGACTAACGCCACCATATTTACATATACATTAAATTTTTAAATAAATATTTTATTATTATTTAATTAAAATAAATAATTGGAAACACCATAAAAATTAGTTAATAAAACATTAATTATTTTAGAAAATTATATTTAATTTTTAAATTTAATTTAATAATTTTTAAATATATTTTCACATAAATGTATCTGTTTATATGACAATCTCTAATATTAAAAATTTTATAAGCTTTTAGAATGTTAAAAGAGATAATTTTAAAAAATAAAAGTAAGATAGTCACTTTTTTTAATGCCAATTAAACACTTATTATTATTATTATTATTATTATTATTATTAATGTCTAAGGCACAGAGACACTGCTTCTTCCATAGAGACATAGCTGCGTATGCAATGCTTCATCTTCTGCCAACTGCTATGCGTTTTAATTCTTCTACTGTGTCATTTTTGTCTTGGCTTCTTTGCTTCTTTTTATTTATGTTGTTTTCTCTCTTCATTATCACCTTTCTTTTTTAAAAAAGGTTTAGTATGTCTTTTAGGTTTCTACTACCATGATCATGTTTCTGGAGAAAATGGTTCGTCGGAGGATTTTAGATGCAAGAATAATAACGAGGGTTCCTCATTAATCTCATCTTCTTCCACATCAACAACATCATCGTTGGTTCTGCTTAGGTATTTCTTCTGTGATCGAATATTTAGTTATCCTTTTGTTTTCTGTGTTGGTTTCTTTTCCACGATTAAAGGTTTCGACTTTGAAGAGCTATACAAGGTAAAGTCTTCTCTGTGAGTTTTGATTGTCTTGCGAATTTCTTTGTGGATTTTCCTTAGATTTGTTTGAGTGAGTGAAGCAGAGGAATAAATGGAGAGGCAGAGGTAGCGTAGGAAGAAGTGATGTAGAGGTCAAGAAAGTAGAAGGGAAAACATAGGTACTGAGGAGGATGTTGCCAGATCTAGAATTATCTACTGCAACTAGTGTCGTGTCGTTGGGCATAGCTCCAATGTGTGTAGCCATTCAAGATATACAGTTCCCGTCCTAGTAAAGCTATTTGTGTTATTACATGCTTGTCTTGGATACGCCGTTTGTTCATTGGATACGCCGAGTGTCTCCCTACAAGCCCAGGTTTTTCCTTTTCAATGTACTTTTCCATCTCTAATAATTTAGCACAAAAAATAAGAGGAATAGATGACGATCTGGTTTCTGAGTAAAACTGTCCATGACTTCCCTATAAAGGTATGCCCTAATTCTTTTGTCGGATCTATAGTTTGCACGTCAACAAGAACACAAAACGTTCTTAAAGTTCCGATAACGATAAAGGTACAATCTTTTTTATGACTTATATTTTAATTAGTAAGGGCTTACCATCTTTGTTGTTAAGCTTATTGTACTCTTTGCTTTCACTTTTTGTCGTGTGTTACTTGTTGTCATGTTCCGTTTAGATATCGCCTTCTTCAGTGTTGTTGCTCTATGTCCCCATTGTCGTGATTCCTTCCATGCGGTGGAGGTTTGCAGATGATGATGTGACCCGTAAATAGTAAACCCTCTGGTGTCGATGACAACTCTGTTGTATCGAGCGTCCTGACAAGTCTGGTAAGACCTCTGCTGTCCTGACAATATCTGGTAAGAACTACGCTTATAAGTTCCTTACTTGACGTTTCTTTATTATCAGACTTTGGTTTATTATTATTATACTATATTTTATTTTCAATAATTTTTTTATTATTACTATTAGTAGTTTAGTAGTTTTTTTACCTGTTGTCAATATTTTCTTCTGTGTTTTGTATTTTTTTCATATCATATCTGCATGTGGGTCTACCGAAAGCAATCTTTCTATTATGTAGGGGTAAGGCTGCGTACAATTGACCTCTTCAGACCCTGCTTCACTGCCGGATTTCAAATTGGGCGCGGTGATGATGATGATGATTATTATTATTATTATTATTCTAAAATTTAAAAATAATATCACTTTTTAAAATTTTATTTGGTTTGACTTGATCCTCAAAATTTAAGATCCAAAATAAGTTGGATCAGGTCGGGGCTTAGCTGTAACTTATTTGTCAAGCCTTTGTTTAACCACATTCAAGTTATGTGTAGCTTCTCTCCTCCGAGTTGCAACTTGGCATATTTCCAAAATTATGCTCTTTGAAGTCGCCGTCTTCTTTATGCAAACTCCAAAACTTAAATTGTCAGATTTGTGTGACGTTGATTAGAGTGAACGTAAGACGTTGGAGTAAGCTCAGTGTAATAAAGAGTAAGAAAACTCTATTTAGGTTGATATTAAGGGAACAAGGTTGGATTCGTCCATCTTCTACTTGGGATAGGGTCAGTCTAAGGCCCGATCGGCTCAAGATAGCTAGATCCCAGTCCAAGCTCAAAGTTCAATTTTTTAAAACAAATTATGCTCAGAGTTTTATCGACTCGAACATGACTTGTTGACCTCAGATTAAGTTCTAACTAGGATCTACTGCTTTTGATCCTCCTTTAGCTTCTCTCTCTAAAAGAATAAAAGACGAGAAAATGCTAAGAAAACAAGTTAGATTCAAACATTGCATACCAAAGCCTGAGTCAGTCAAGGAATTCGGGATGAACGATTTTGCAGGCTGCAGAAACAAAACTATGATACCCGTAAACAAGAAGATGTTACAATTTAAAGAAATTGAAAGACCCAACCTCCATTTTCACATTAAAAAACAAAGAATTAAGATAACCTTTGTATTTAGAGGACCGAAGAAACTATGATCCTCGGCTCTTATGAACCAACCATCGAGATACGATCATTGGTGTTGAAAAACAACCTGGAATAAGAGTGCTAATATGAGAGAAACACACAGAACAGTCGTCGTTGAAGGGGTTATCCGAGCATTGAGAGAGCACATACAAGTGATCTGAAGGCTTCCCAACTTTTCAGAATGCGAACTTGTTACGACACATCTTGTCTTTCGTGTACTCGATGGCTTCAAGGTAGTACTTAAAGTAGTTGGAAATATTTTCGACATGCAGGTTATTGCATTCTCTCTCTAGAGCACTATAATACGAGAGATGCAGACTGCAACATCGGCAGTAATGGACAGATGATGAAGAAATACTAAATTTCTTGCATTTCTTTTGATTGTCTGAGAGATATATATACACGAGGTGTTGACTGTACATGAGCCTATAACAAACCCGTAACAAACTAATGCTAACTTTACATATATCAAACTCGTAACAAACTAATGATGGAAAGATGTGTACTATTTCTGTAGGAAGGTTGCGTGAGAGAAGAATGAATGGAGGTTCTGCGATGATATGGTACAGTTGCTCCCTAGTGTGATCATATGGGCTGAGTCTGTACCAGTACAGACGAAGCGGAGGAAAAATCTTAATTACGTTTGATTTCAATTCTTCTTTTTAATTTTTAATTAAAAGATAGGCATATTTGTTAGGTAAGGGACTTTTTCCCATATTGAAAGTGAGAGAGGGAGGGGGGAGGCTGAACAAGTATAAATAAACCTCCCCTTCCATTTAAATCATCCAAAAATCAAAACAAAATATTAACTTTTAGTAAGAGTAGTAAAATTTTGTGAATAATTTTTGGGGTGTATTGGGGTAAGGGTTTGAGAGAGTGTGTAAACACTAGTGAGTTTGAGTGTTGAGTGTAAACACTTGTAAGTGTTGTTTTTCTCCCTAATAAAAGGGTGTGTAGTAACTCTAGAGACGTACAATTTGGCTGAACTTCGTTATCAAATTTGGTGTTGTGTGTTTGTTATACTGGCATTCTAGTTGTGTGAAAATAGTTTTATTTCCTAACAATTGGTATCAGAACCTTGGAGAAGTGAGTATGCTCTGTAGTCACCGCAGTAGTGGATTTTCTACATCAGAAAACTTTCTTTGGGTGTGTTGAATCTTGGAGTTAGGATGCTATGCAGTTGCCACAGGAGTGGATCCTTTGCATCAGAAAACTTCCTCAGGTTGTGATAAATACACCGTGCTCATAATTTCTGTCTAAGAGGCTGGATTTTAAGTGGGACTATTTGTGATCCCTCCGCCCTTTCCTGGGATTTTACGTGGAATGATAATACTGTCTTAGGAGTCCGTTTGACAGTCTTTCCTAGGTATTATCGAATCGGTTCACTTCACTAGTTGTTTACCTCAGAGGAAACTAGAAGCCAGTGGGAGTGATGGAACCAAATGACATGCTCAACAAAATCGATAAGTTCGATGGCACAGATTTTGAATACTGGAAGATACATATAGAGGATTATTTGTATCAGAAGAATCAGTTTCTATAGCTCTTTAGAAAGAAGCCAGAAAACATGTCAAAGGAAGAATGAGTTATTCTTGACAGGCAGGCCCTTGGAGCAATTCGAATGACCTTATCTCGGAATAT
>JANSVA010000007.1:30692981-30722834 GCA_025504915.1 Erythroxylum reticulatum | reverse complement strand
AGTATATATTTCAATTGTTCTTTGATCTCCTTTCTTGAATAGCAGCCCTTTTCCTGGAGTACCTTTTAGATACCGTAGGATATTGTAGATTGCCTCTAAATGCTGTCTCCTTGGTGCATGCATGTAGCGACTAACAACACTCACGGCAAAAGCAATATCTGGTCTAGTATGAGACAAATAAATTAGTCTTCCCACTAGTGTTTGATACTCTTCACGATTGACAAGTTTATCATCTTCATCCCTAAATTTTGTACTGTCAATAGGAGTAGTGCTTGGTTTGCATCTTAACATTCCAGTCTCTCTTAAGAGATCAAGAATGTATTTTCTTTGTGAGATGTAAACTCCCTTCTTTGGTTTTGCTACTTCCATGCCCAGAAAATACTTCATTTCTCCTAAGTCTTTAACTTCAAATTCTTTCTTCAAAGCTGTCTTAAGTCTTGTGATTTCCACTGCGTCATCACTAGTTAAGATAATATCATCAACATATACAATCAAAATTGCCTTCTTACCTTCTCTACTTCCCAAAAACAGTGTGATCGGATTATGCTTGTGTGTATCCTTCAGCTTTAAGGACTTTGGCAAATCTCTCGAACCAAGCTCGTAGTGATTGCTTCAGTCCATATAGAGACTTTCTTAGCTTACAGACTTTGTTTCCTCCTTCCTCATCAAAGCCTGGAGGAAGTTTCATATACACTTCTTCCTTTAGTTGTCCATTCAAGAAAGAGTTTTTGATGTTAAGTTGCTGAAGTGGCTAGTCAAGGTTAACAGCTACTGATGACAATAATCTTATAGTATTTAACTTGGCCACAGGTGCAAATGTTTCCTTATAGTCCATCCCATAGGTCTGCGTGTAGCCTTTAGCTACCAATCTCGCCTTATACCTCTCAATGGTGCCATCAACCCTATATTTGACTGTAAATATCCACCTACACCCCATGGGTTTCTTTCCTTTTGACAGATCAACTTCTTCCTGTGTTTCATTCTTTTCAAGTGCCCCTATTTCTTCAAAAACAGCTTCTCTCCATTCTGGAACTTAAGAGCTTCTTGAACATTTTTTGGGATATCAATTCTGTCCAGATTAGCAATAAAAGCTTTATATTGAGCAGATAGAGCTTTATAAGAGGCAAACCTCTCAATCGGATGCATAGTACATGATCTAGATTTCTTCCTTAAGGCAATTGGCCATTCTAAATCTGTATTGTCTCCTTGATCCTCACTGTTCTGAATCTCTTCGGTAGGGACCTGCACTGGTTCAGAAATTGACATAGCTTCAGGGATAGGAAGTGTACTGCTTCCTTTGTTCCTCCGAGAATACACCTTGAGTGTATGATCAGGTCTAGCTGTTTCTGTATTAGGATTTGTCTCTATAGGAGATGGCATAGGAGATGACATAGGCACTGGGATGGGTTCAGGAACAGATATAGGTTCAAGTGGTTGAGGCTGAGATTCATCACTTCCAAACTCACTCCAATACTCCCCCTGAATCGAAGACTGAGGATAGAAGAAATCTTTCTTGGAAAAAGAGATATCACAGCTAACAAACAACCTCTTTGAGATTGGATCATAGCATTTATACCCCTTTTATGTAGCAGAATATCCTAGAAACAAACATTTTTTGGATCTTGGATCAAGTTTATTGTGTGAAAAATTGTGAAGGAAGGTTGTGCACTCGAAAACTCTTAGAGGAAGGTTAGTTTCAAGAGGAGTGGTAGTATAGGTTTCTTGAAATTTCTGAAGTGGTGTTTTGAAGGAAAGAACACTACTTGGCATTCTATTAATAAGATAGGTACCAGTAGAAGAGCATCCCTCCAAAAATATTTTGGAACATTACTAGTGAATATCAAGGCCCTAGCTACCTCAAGAAGATGTCTATTTTTCCTTTCCACAATCCCATTTTGTTGAGGACTATTGACACAAGTACTTTTGTGGACAATTCCATGTTTTCAAAAGAATGTTTGGAGATGATGATTAAAGTATTCAATACCATTGTCAGAATGAAGGATTTGAATACTAGTTTGGAATTGATTCTTTATCATTTGATAAAAATTGATGAATACGGTAGAGGTTTTAGCTTTATCTTTCAAAAGAAACATCCAACACAAACGAGTATGGTCATCAATGAATGTAATGAACCATTTGGAATTGGTTCTATTAGGAGCACGAGATGGACCCCAAAGATCACTATGGATAAGTGAGAACGGTTTTGTGGGTTTGTATTTGAATCTTGTAAAAGAACTTCTTTAATGTTTAGCAAACTCACAAGCATCACAATGAACACAAAGATCTTTATTTATTGAGATGTTTGGAAATAACCGTGACATATATTGAAAGTTTGGGTGCCCTAACCTCTTATGCCATAACAATAGTTCATCAGTCTTGGGAACAATCACACTATTATCCAAGCTATACAGAGTAAATTGTCTTTCTTCATCTTCAAAGCAGTACACTCCATCTGCCTCTTTAGCACTGCCAATCATCTTCCCCGATGACAGGTCTTGTATAACACAAAGAGTAGGGAAAAAATAAGCACTACAATTAGCTTGTTTTGTCAATTTATTGACTGAGAGAAGATTGTATTCTAAGTTAGGGACATGTAGAACAGAATTTAGTTTCATAGAATCTGTTACTTTGATATCTCCTTTTCTTGTAACTGAGGAGGAATCACCATTTGCTACCTTAACTTTTTCAAGTCCAGCACACGGAACGTATGAATGAAACATATTAAAATCATCTGTCATATGATTTGAAGCTCCGGAATCAACTATCCACTTCTTCCTACCACATAAGGATAAAAAAGCTTTTAGGATATTACCTCTCATAGTAGCATTGGCAACTATGCTTGCCTTCTGTTGGTTGCTGTCACTTTGAAGCTTCTGTAGTACTTCCAATAGTTTTCCTAGTGAAATATTTAGCTCACCTCCTTGTTTCTGACTACCTTCAGATTTTTCTGTTCCTCCCTCATTAGATACTTGATAGACTCGTTTTTTTCCCCCCTTTTTTGGTTTCCAATCTAGAGGCTTTCCATGAATGTCCTAGCATGTGTCTTTGGTGTGGCCACTTTGTTTACAATGTTCACACCACTTCTTTCCATAAATGTCCCAGCATGTATCTTTGGTGTGGCCACTTTGTTTACAATGCTCACACCACTTCTTATGATTTTTCTTAACTGGATTCACCACGTGATAATAGGGCAGAAGCTTCATTCGAAGATACTAGAGTTCCATTTAGTTCCTGTTTCGATTCCTCTCTTAGCATAATTTTCCTCCTTGCTGCTTCCCTCCTAACTTCAAAAAATGCTTCCTTAGCTGTAGGCAAAGGAATTCTACTTAGGATTCTTCTAGTACATCATCCAAGTTTTTATTGAGACCAACCAAAAATTCAAAGACTCTCTCCTTTTCAATTTTCTAGTTGTACATCACTGCATCTTCCTTGCACCTCCACTCTTCATCTGACAGCAGGTCAAGTCCCTGCCACAATGCTATCATTTCAACCCAATATTTTGTAATTTCTCTGTCATCGTGTTTCATTTGCCACAACTTTGTTTTTATCTCATAAATCCGTGCCGCAATCTCTTCATCAAGGTAGGATTGTCACATCCCATCCCAAATTTTTAGGGCTGTTGGCAGAAACATAAAGGTCCTTTTGATGGGTCGTATCATGGCATTGATAAGCCATGATGAAATCATGGAATTATCTATCTCCCATTGTCGTGTAGCTTGTATGTTTGTTGAGTCTGGAATATTCCCATTTCCGATGATAAAGCTCAGCTTCTCTCTTCCTCAAATGGCGAGTTTCATAGCTTGAGACTACTCTCGATAGTTTGTTCCATTCAGTTTATCAGAAACAATGTTAACTGAAACTCCCTCACCAGAGGTCATTGATGACTGACCTCCAGTTGGGATTGTCGTGGAGGATCCCTCAATATTGGAAGTCATTTCTTGACTTTTTGGGGTTGTCTCCTCGGTTTCACTATCACATGGCTCTGATACCATCTGAATCAGAGCTTACTTGCTCTTTATCTCTTTATTAGAGACTACAGTATATATATACATGAATAGGTTTACAGAATAAGGTAGAAAAAACTGTACAGATATAGAAATATAATCTTAGGATACTATATATCTACAAGATACTGTAATCTAATCTAAATAATCTAATTATGATCAGATCATAATATTATGAGATATACATATCTTTGACCACAGTTTCCAGTCTTCATCCCACCAAATTAAAGCTTGTGATTGATTAATCTTTCCTATTTTATTTCTCTTATAGACTTTTACGTTCTTTTGCATCAAGTTCTTTTGGTAATTATATAGTATCTGTTTACCCACTCAGTTATCTATATGTGATGAAGCAGTAACCGGTCTTCATATGTCTTCATTGTGCACGCCAGTCTTCTATTTACCTATCTGAATGTTCTAGTTTTTAATTTCTGGCTTCATGCTTTCATGTTGCTGCTTTCTCTGTAGCATTAGAATTACTATTCTTCATTCTAATATTCAGGGGCCCTCCTCATGGGGTTCGGGGGAAGGTAATGCTAGTCTTTGAGGACAATATTTTGTCAAAAGTTGGGGTGAGGTTTGATAAACACATTCCTGATGGGGTTGATCTTGGAGGTCTTTGTGAGGCTGGACATGGACACTTCTGCAATGGTAATGTTTAACTAGGTTGGACATACTTTGACTTGATCAATGTCCCCATCTATCTTTTTTTTTTCCTTTTTTAATCGAAGTTACCGAAAGTTTTGTCACTTTGTTCAGTTTATGACCTTAACTTGGAGAACAGTGGCGTTGAAGACTTGGACAAGTTGCTTATTAACACACTGTTTGAGGTTGTGATTTCTTGCAATTGAATGGGTTTTCATTTGGTTTTGCATTATCTACCAGTTTAATTGGATTTTAATCTAAATGATTAATTTTTCTATCAGGCTGTATATAGTGAGAGCAGAGATTCTCCACTCATTTTGTTCATGAAAGATGCGGAGAAGTCCATGGTAGGAAATACAGATACTTATTCTACATTCAAAAACCAACTAGAAAAGCTTCCTGACAATGTTGTAGTGATTGGCTCAAGCACACAAACTGACAATCGGAAGGAAAAGGTATTGTTTATTAACAAATAAAAAACATGGATATAAATTTCTGACAAATAATTGGATGATGTGTTGTGAGCTGCATTGCATAGATGTTGACAATAAATCTTAACCTTTTACTCGTAATGCTCATAAGCTGAGAAAGTTACTAATTTTAGAACATTTGCAAGACGATATAATTATTCATGTTCATTTGCTTTATTGATCTGTCGTTTGATTGTGGTAAGGGAGCATAATGCAAAGCTGCAGGGGTCACTTCATGTTTAGATGGCTCAGAACATTATCAATTTTCTTTTAGTTTCTCCTGAGCCAGCACTCAACTGGGACAACAATGTTTTGAGAAGAAAATTTTACGCTTAGAAGTCTGTTAGCTATTTGGTATCTGTCTTGAATTTGACAGAAGATATTGGGTAATGAGCCTAGTGTTATGTAGAAAACTTGCTTTAGCCTTATTTTGGAGATTCGTTGCTTCATATTCAAAGCATTATAACTGCCTTTATGACATTTTTGCCTTTTGCAGTCACATCCTGGTGGTCTTCTATTCACAAAATTTGGAAGCAATCAGACCGCACTTCTTGACTTGACTTTCCCTGTATTCTCTCTCTCTCAGACACACTCATGCATGTGCATATGAGTTTGTCTTTATCTGGTGCATTATTATGTTTCAGTGCATGATGTATTGTGAATAATTCAGGATGGCTTTGGAAGACTGCACGATCGAGGGAAGGAAGTGCTTAAGGCAACAAAACTTCTGACTAAGCTTTTCCCAAATAAAGTGGCCATTCACATGCCTCAGGTATGTTGATGACTGATAGACACATATTTGTATTTATCTTTATGGTCTATTGAGAACTCATAAAATTGCAGGATGAGGCACTTCTGACTTCTTGGAAAAATCAGTTGGATCGAGATGCTGAAACCCTTAAAATGAAGGGGAATCTGAATCATCTGCGCACTGTAAGTCTTTTCTGCTTTAAGCGTTATTACTTTCCCAAATATTACAAAGTAAACATTTCTTATATATTGTTTAACAGAAGGAATAGTCTTTCAGCTATTTGGCTCTGCTGATGGGTTTCATGTCTCTAGATTCTAGGATGGATTGCTAAAATATGTAGACCAAATGCTGTTATGTGCTTTATCTTGAAAGGAAACTTGTCTATTTTTTGAGATCTTTTTCCTATTGGGTGTGCTACTGTTCTTGGCAATCCTCATAGTCAGTCTCTTAAAAGAATGCAAAGTTGATTTTGAAGACTATGCGATACATTCTCTGGGTTCAGGAGAAATTTGCTTTTATCATTGGCCGTCTTTTGGGACATGATATAATGACTGACAATTGATTCATATCTTTTAGATGCTAGTCTTTTTAAGGGTTCTATATGTTGGTTGCCATATGGAAGATGAATGGCTCCAGATGTTTTCCCTTTGATAGTTTTGGAGGTTTAGACCTTGGAGGCTAGCTAGAGCTTTGACTGATGGCAGAGTTCCTCCATCAGAAGCTGTAGGCCACTGTTCTTGAGTCGTAGATACAACTAATTTGCCAAAGAAGAGAAAGGCTTTGAAGATCTAACCCTACTTGGCCTTGCTTTTAGCTACAAATTAAATATCTTTTGCTTTAGAAATTGTTGTTATGCTAAAGCTACAGCTGATAAGGAGTTCACTATTTATGTAGGTTTTGACTCGAACTGGAATGGAGTGTGAAGGACTTGGCACATTATACATCAAAGACCAGACACTTACAAGTGAAAGTATACTTTTTTTCCTTTTGTTTATTTATAACAAAACTGATACCTTTCTTCCCTTTGTTTATTTATTACAAAACTGCTTCCTCACCAACAAATTTTCTCTTGTTTGTGCATTCTAGGTGCTGAGAAGGTAATTGGCTGGGCTCTAAGTCATCATTTGATGCAAAGTCCTGAAGCTGATGCTGATGCAAGACTTGTTTTGTCCAGTGAGAGGTATTTAATACCTTTGCTCTTTCTGTTGGGTTGTATTGGGCATTAGGTAAATTACACCCTTGTATTGACATGTTGCAATTCTGGCAGCATCCAGTATGGGATTGGAATTTTACAAGCTATTCAGAATGAATCTAAAAGCATGAAGAAGTCACTCAAGGTGATTATTGTACATTGTTTTTTTCTGTTATTTTTTCAAACTTTTCTGGAAGGGCTTCAGAGTTGTGCTTTAGTAATTCTTTAGGAAGTTTGGTAATAAACTATTAATTCCTCTTCTTTTGAGGCTTTTGTCCAAATTATGGTGAAAATTGGTGCCTTGACAGGATGTTGTCACGGAAAATGAGTTTGAGAAAAGGCTTTTAGCTGATGTTATTCCACCTAGCGACATTGGAGTTACATTTGATGATATTGGGGCGCTTGAGAATGTCAAAGATACTTTGAAAGAGCTAGTGATGCTTCCACTACAGAGGCCTGAACTTTTCTGCAAGGGGCAGTTAACTAAGGTTCCCTTACCTTTTTAATTCACAAGCTATATCTTTCCAGTAGATGAAGTGATTTTTCATCGATACTTCCCAAATGGTATTACTTATGGACGTATAAAGAAGGAAGGCAGGTTCTCACTGTATTTGTTGATTTACAGCCTTGTAAGGGCATACTTTTATTCGGACCTCCGGGGACAGGAAAGACTATGCTTGCCAAGGCTGTGGCAACTGACGCTGGTGCCAATTTTATCAACATCTCAATGTCTAGCATCACATCCAAGGTTAAGTGTGTTCAGAGAGTAATAGCAAAAGATGTACATTCCGAGTTCAATTTTTGATCTGAAACTCATTTCATCTTGCTTATTTCAGTGGTTTGGTGAGGGTGAGAAGTATGTGAAAGCTGTCTTCTCATTGGCCAGTAAAATAGCCCCTAGTGTTGTGTTTGTTGATGAGGTAAGTGTCTTACAACCCGTTTAGGTGTTTGACATACTATTGTTTGCAAGTGCGGACTCATGCTTCTTTGTTCCTTTTGTTTTTTCTATATTTGTATGCCCCTCTATTATAGGTTGACAGCATGTTGGGGAGGAGGGAAAATCCAGGGGAGCATGAAGCCATGCGAAAGATGAAAAATGAATTTATGGTAAACTGGGATGGCTTACGAACCAAAGATACTGAGCGGGTTCTAGTGCTTGCAGCTACAAATAGGCCTTTTGACCTTGATGAGGCTGTCATTAGAAGACTGCCACGAAGGTATTGTATGATGATGTCCTTGATATCTATATAGGAAGTAGTACAAAAGCTATGCCAAGCTTGCCATAGAAATATTTGGCATGTTCTTTTAGTGGATGTAGTTCAACAGATTAATGGTTTGCTCTCCTTACGTGTTAATTTTAAAGCTCTCATTTATGGTTGTTACTGTCATGTCTGGCCAGATTAATGGTAAAATTGCCTGATGCTCCAAATAGAGCAAAAATTCTGAAAGTTATTTTGGCAAAAGAGGATCTGTCACTTGATGTTGATTTTGATGCAATTGCAAATATGACTGATGGATATTCTGGAAGCGACCTAAAGGTTTTAGTTCTCATTTTTCTGGTTTGTTTGGTGAGATGCGATGTGTTTTATATTAGTGACTGACCAAGGTCCTTTTGTACGTTGCAGAATATGTGCGTCACTGCTGCCCACCGTCCAATTAAAGAGACTTTGGAGAAAGAGAAGAAGGTCTGTTAAGTATTCATATCCTATTGAGAATAACACTTTGAGGCTTTTCTCATTTCATTTTGAATCTAAATGAATTCTTTTAATTCTTTGATGATACCGTGTTTGCGGATAAATATGGTTTTCTTAAAGATATATACAAGCATAATATTATATGTGTTAATGCCCCTTTTTTTGAGCATTTTGCTTTTAACTTATCCATTTTTGGATTTATTTATGAGCTGTCTGTTGATAATGTAATTTAGCGCAGGCAGTGATCACCTGGACTCTAATTAAGCTCAACTCTAGTATAATCTCATCCTGTTACAGGAAAGGGCTGCAGCTGTAGCAGAAGGTAAACCTACTCCACCTTTAAGTGGTAGTGCTGATATACGGCCTCTAAATATGGACGACTTCAAATATGCTCATGAACGGGTATGATGCTGAAGAGGAAAGCTATTGCTTCTATCTTTTTTTCCTTTCGAGTCCCTTTGAGTGTTTTTTGCTGACGTTTTCGTGGTTACTTGAATAGGTTTGTGCAAGTGTATCGTCTGAGTCTGTCAATATGACCGAACTGCTACAATGGAATGAATTGTACGGTGAGGGTGGCTCAAGAAGAAAGAAGGCTCTCAGCTATTTTATGTAAATCTCTCATGTACAAATGCTCGTCTTATTCTCAATTCTCCTTTATTCCCCTAAAAAGTAACTGGGCAGCTCAAAAATGCTTGGCTTTGTAGGGGAGCTATTTTGTATGTAATCTTTGGGATAGATGTTCCTAAATTCAGTTATTTTTAGTCTCTCTAGGGTGGTTAGTTGGGTGGTATCAAGGGCGTGTAGGTTCTTCTTTTTTACCTTCTATTCTATATTTTAGACAACTTATCGACGTCTAATATGGAAGAAAAATTAGAGAATGTCTCTTTGTGAATATATTTATTTGATTATTACAATAATGTTTTGTTGTGTTTTGTTTGACTGAATAATGAGTACTAGAAATTTGAAACCTTTGCATCTTTCTCCGTTTTCTATTTGTTGGTAGTTTGTAGGGGTGGTTAATGTAAAATCTAATTTTTGTAAATTAGTCTTTTGTCAATCAAATGGTAATGCGGTTCTGACCATAGCATGATTGAATCTTTAATTTTAACAGCTCTAAATTAGATGATTAGTGCATGTGACCTTTGATCTTTAATTTTAACAGCTCTAAAATTAGATGATTAGTGCACATGACCCTTCGTTCTTTCTCGGCTGATAGTTGTATCTTTTGTTATATATATATATATAATGGTTTTTATTAGTTAAGATAAGGTTGTTTATTATTGAATTTTTTAGATTTTGCGTATCAGCAGACTCTCATTATTGCAAAATGAAATATTGTATATAATAATTTGTAAACTGCATATTTCAGGAAGTCATTTGACAGTTAAAATTGAGTCTAAGTGATGATTTTTATTCAAGTTCAATGTGTTTTCATATATACTTTTAGTGCTTGTCTTACTGAGTCTGTCCTAACTATAAGTACTTCATTTAAATCAAACATGCCTAAATACTTTTGCATCCAAATCCAGGTGAAAATTTAGAAACAGAACGGTTGAAGGATACATCCAGGTGTTGATTATGAGCATATATATGGTGAATTGATCATTTTCCAATCCTATCCATAGCCCTCGATAGTCTACCTAGACTAGCCGAATTAGACAGGAAGAATGGCGTATCTGATCGAAACAACCAGAAAGAAAGATTTGCAAACAACAAATATAATCTGTAAAAGCCTTGGTGAGCAGTCTGGTTCCTGTAATTTGGCAAGAGCTCTGCTGACACATTTTGTGGAACAGAAGCTGATCAAGCTGTCACCGGGTTGAATTCATGATAAAGAATAAAGCTGGGGAAAGAAGGTGATGATCAACTGCAAGATCATCTTGACTGCCCAGTTCTTTGTTTTTGCCAAGGGCGACGACAGCGACGACTTGGAGAACTCAAATTCAGAAAACAGCACTTGCTACTACAGGCTGTTTTCTCATCATGCTGATGAGGATCACAATCATCGTCTTGAGCTTCATTCTTATGACCAGCACTTGTGGGGTTTCCTCTTGTCACATTTGAAGTTCCAGTCTTACCAGAGAAGTTAAAGATGCTGGGCTTTGACTTTGGCTTCAGCTTTGATTTTCCATTCCGGGCAGCAACTACATTGCTGGCAGTGCTTGAATGTATGGGGGGGATTTCTTCACTCCAGTGGCCATCCTGGAACAACTCCATCAGAGTTTTCTCGTCAGAGGCTCGTTGAATGCTATTATCTTCAGTATATTGATCACTCCACGATGGATCTCTCTGGGAATTAAGCTTCATAATTTTGTTGCTGACCTCTTCAGACTGAATTTCCTGCCTGAGAACACTTAACTCCTTAGGAATAGATTCATCAAAGTTGCTTTGACGTCTTGAAGAAAAGCTAGAGGAGGGAGTAAATTCTGAAAGGAGAAATGAAAAGGACATGAGACCATCTTCACCATTCGAACGTTCTTTCTTATAGTTATAGTTTTCTTACCATGGTTGACACTGTGGAAATCATCATCAGAATCTGATCCTTGACCAGCTTCCTTGCTAACTGCATTTGAATTGCAATCATGAAAAGTTTTCCAAGATCAGCTTAAAGACTCCCATATACCATTGGATTTATACCAAGAACCAAAGTACAAGAGGGAATTTACAATTCTTTCCAAGAAATTCCAATGCATAAAATACAGAATTTAAGTGGTGGTCTTGGTCCTTTTGATTATTTGTATCAGACCATGCAAGTGTTTAACGGATGCATAGAGGTAGACGGAAACTTTACCAGTCACACTACTAGCGACATGAGAGTGAGATTTCATTTCAGAAATCTCCGTCGAAGATACATCAGAATGCAGATAAATTCTTTTGGATATTGAATGGTCTGTGGAGACAGGCGATTCCATTGAAGAAGGTGGCGTTAAGATCGCTTCACATTTCAAGTTGAATTCCTCGTTTGCGACAAGCTGCAGTTCAGAAATTCTGATAACTTCAAGATTGCTCTTTTATCAGAAAAGATTAAAGCTTTCAACGATCTCTTTCTTCCCCAACTTCAAGAAATGGTAGAAAACTAGAAATCCACTTTGGTTAGAAGTGGTCGCAAACAAGCTGACCAATAAAATGGGTTTTTGCATTGAACAAAGGGCTTTGTTTTATCCGCTTGACAGTTGTGGCTTAGCAGGCATTACTATCATTTTCTTGTCATTACTAATGAAAGAAAAGAGATCGCTTGGAATTGGTCCAATTGGACCCAAAGACTGATCAAAGTTTGTTCGTGAAAGGAAGGGGAATCAGCTGTCTAGATGAGTTTTTTACTAGTCATAACGTATAATAACCGATCAAGATATATGGAACTGTATATTCGTGGTCTCAGATCCAGAACAAAGATGGAACATTTTAGATGCCCTAAGTGGTATCAGAGCCAAAACTTTTGTTCTAGCCCCGTATATTTCAATATACTGTTGCCCCCTGGTTTTTTAAACCTTGGTCCTATTAGCCTTCGTTGCCACAGAGAGTTATTCCATAGTACGTGGCTTAACATTAGGAACATCAAAACCCTCAAATTTTGTCAGAGCGGGTAATATTGATTCAGGTCAATACTTGAAGTGAGTAAGGAGAGAGTCTATAAGAAATTATGGAAACATTGTCTTTTGATCTTGTTCATTTATCTTCTCAACTTTGTCTATGTCTTTTTTACCGTCTAGTGTGAAGTGTGTATTATCAAACAAAATTGAAAATTTAGTAGAAATTACTTATGTAGTTATAGAAAATCGTGAGTGTGAGTCTTATTTATCTTTGTTGAGTCCGTACAGTATTTATTCTCGTGACCGTTCTTGGACGAGAAGTATTCGTAGTATTTTATCTACTTTTAGACCTCATGTGAAAGAAATCATCTAAAGTTTCATATTGGAACAATGTGGTCTCAGATCTACCATTACAGAACAGTAAATAAAGCTTGAAATCCCTAAAAAATTGATCTCTTTATAGAGGGAGCAAAATCATATACATCTTCATATTGGAGCTATATCACTTGTTGTTACTCTTCATGGAAGAAAGAGAATACATGCGACAACGAAGATATCTCTTTTCGACATTGCCTATACAACGTGCCAAAATTCTCTTATTGGTACTTTGTTAACAACATTCAACAATGAAGTGCCATCTTGACCATAGCACCTGATTTCAACATCAGATTAGATGATCCTACTTTGTCTAAACGCTTACAAGTTCAGATCCAAATCACTGGAGCAGATCTAGATCTTACAGCCATTATGGATATTCTACATTACTCGATGATCTATCGTCTACAAAATTATACTTTAGATCTTGACTTCCCGAATTCCACTTCGGATGCACTATACATAGTTGTTGATCGTTTCAATGATCAGACCACTATCATTTAGATCCCGAAGCAACTACCAGTATAGGAGCTTGAAAAGTTGATGCCTATTGAATGGATCATCAACTACCAGAAGGTGTTCCATGCGCCTCATCGACACTCTTTTCATACGACGATTCCTCCAATTCTGAAGACTTGAAGAGATGGAACTGTTGAGTCCATCTATGCACGACCCAATGAAGATCCATCTAGACCGTCAACATCTGGGACAATTCTTATGATCCAGCCTATATTTTATCATACAGACGGTAAATCTGGTCCCTCTGTTTATTACTTCAAATCTAATGGAGATACAGTCTATGTCAGTCATCATCGTGGATATTTTGTATGAGATGGTGACCCATCTATGTACTAACCAGACTGTGAGATTTGTCTTAATCCTAAGTTAGATAGTGATGATGATGATGATCGTTATTCAAGACAAAGAAGGAAGAAGAAAAAGGTTAAGTCTCGCTGTATGCCTTCTCATGAGTATCATCCTCTTGGCGATGATCAAGATCTAGACAATTCTAGCTGTTGTAAAAGTCTAATGATAGAACAATCCAGACCTAAATCTTTACGAGAGATGTTGAAGTCGTCTACATGCAGATTTATGTCTAGATCTAAGCTAGAAGTTCCTGTTATGACTCCTACTCCTATACCCTGTATGATCACAAAGTCATATGAGGAAGATTTTCCTTTATTAATTAGGAGTATTGACGATTCACAGCGGGTTGTCTATAACCCTTACATTAGAGCCACAGGAATTATTTCACAAGGAACACTTATGTCAAATCTATCTAATGAAGTTCTCAACTGATAAACATCCAATGTAGTAGCATAGAACAAAGTTTTGAGAAGAACTGAATCTAAGCTGGATGTAATCGGTCAACAAAATAATGCTACTCATACTAAAGTCGATGCATTTTCTAAACATATTCAACAGATGTATCAATCATATAAAGCTCAGATTCAGCGTCTTGATACTGAACTTCAATAATATATCTTTGCTCATTATATGGGGCCTAACTTCGACTTTAAAGTTCGTGAGATACAAAAGATACAAGAAATTGTACAACAAATGGAAGCTGGCATGCATTCTGCATAATCAAGGACAATCTATGGCTCATCCTTTTCAGATTTTCCAAATACTCAGCTAACATATCCATCTCCTCTGTATCAGAAGTATCCAGAAGAAGCTGACTACTCAAAGGTATTTAAATTCAATTATCCTTTGATTAGATAGTATATATATCCTTAGACAACTATGGAGAAATCAAAGAAAACAAAATCAAGGTAAAAATCTGATCATTTGCCTAAACGAGTTTCTGAGTCTTCAAAGGTTCTTGAGCCATTAACCTCATATACACCATTTAAACTAGCTCATTAGTGGAGTAAACCATTACAGATTCATACTCCTCTAGAGTCTCCACCAAAAGTTCAACCTTCCACCTCTTCTCTTAGGAAGGACAAAGCTAAATAGACAGAGTTCCTTGCAACTCTAACCACTAAATCTCTTGCAGAAGATTCGAGTTCTCAATCAGATCATACAGAAGCTAATTCTAATACATCTGTCCAAACATATGAAGTTTCTGCAATACCATCTAAAAACTCAGCTAATACCTCTAAGTTAATCCCTGAGTCATCATCTGAACACATGTCTGAACCATCAACTGATTCTTCAGCACAATTTACTGACCTTTCAGAGTTATCCAATGTTCTGATAACTATGTCTCAATATACTGAAGCTGAAACTGAAATTAGTGAAGCAGAATCCATAGGCATTGAATCTTTCAGACTTGAATAAGCACCACAAGCAACACCAACTCAGAAAACTGTATAACCTACTACAACCATCCCTACTTCAGGACCTTGCTTTACATTCACTGATCTACCCCTAAAGAAATGGAGCGATATAATACATAAATTCGATACCTGGACTGATCTTCAAATGACTAGACCTAATTATCACCTGCTAGATATTTTGTTTGAATTCACATCTCGTTTCTCTGGTACTTTACGAGAATGGTGGCAAAGTATTAACGATTATCATCACTTTCAGTACATTCAAGTCATTACAGCTGGAGCATTACTTGGCATAATTCACAAAGAATTTATTGGTGATTTTCAGCTTATTGACAAACAAATTCATTAGGAGTACTTCGCAATGAAATGTTCTCTTGATAAGCGTGATATTTAGAAGCATTATCAATGCATGACGGAAAGGTATTATCTTTTTAATGGATGGAATGATGTTAATCTCTGATATACTTTTATACCATCCCTTCTAGATGAACCGCAACCAGAACTACAAAGGACCATAGTTTCTCTACAATGAGATATGTCAATAATATCTCTTCTTGAAATCTATTAGCCTACTTTAGCTTCTCTTAATAAGTTATGTGATCAACAAACTTTGTTTAAGAATATCATTAAAAGTGGTCTAGTTCTCAAACAGGCTTGTAAGAAGCCTTATCTCCAAATAAAATGCAAAGATAAAAAGACTTGTGAGTGTCATAGCAAGAAGAAAGCTCATCTTTATCAATCTACCGTTGGAGAAAGTTCCACAGAAAGAAGGAAGGCTATAAGCCTTTGAGAAAAACCTATGGAAGGAAGAATGGCGGCAAAAGAAAAGATTTGTTCGGATCTTCAACAAATCCTCACATCGACAGAAGCCAACTCGATGTTTTCTCTATGGACAGCATAGTCACTTTGCAAATAATTGTCCTCATAAAACAAAGAAAGATCTCAAGTTGTTGCAACAGTTCAAAGTTATTCTTCCAATTCATTCTGACAATGACTTTGAGAAATTGATTAAGGATCAATCACAGGAAGACAAAGATACCAAGTTTGCTATCTCTGTGTCAACGTTTGAAGAAGAATCATCTCTTTCATCTACCTTTACAGATGATAATTCTCTCTATATGCTACAGCAGACTTGTCTAAAAATAGATCGTACATTAGTACAACGACCTTACATTCAGATTTAATTCTTTTAACAAGATAAATACTATAAGCCCATTAAGGCTATTGTTAAATATTGGATCTAGTCGTACAATCATGAAGCCCAATATCTTATCATCTATCACATGGACTTCTCATGAAGAATACTTTACCGCTGCTAATGGTAATTCTTTTAATATTGGGTTGATAGCAAGAAGGCGAATTGGCATTCGCTTCTTTCCTCAGTGTACAGTTTGGATTAAAGTTCTTGGAAGCAATCTACTAGGCCCAGACATTCTGATTAGTATGGATACATACAGTAAAGCATTACCTTTGCAGATCCTACCCACAGGCCTTAGGTATCGATCCCTATTCAGTCCATATACTGAAATAAAAAATGTGTTTGAACTAACCCAAGTTTCTGCACATTACACTGCACTTCGAGATAAACTGTTGGAATACTATCGAGATTCTCATGCATAGTTTACTCACCCATATTCTCTATAAAAAATGCTGACTTTTTCAAAAGTCTACCATTTAAGAAGAACAAGGATATTAATCTTACAAAAGCCACACATCCAAAGATGAACCTTGATGATATAAAGCTCACACTTGATGAGTGTGCAATCCTTTTGAAGCAAGGGCTTATCGAGTCCACGAAGTTGGATTGGACTTGTCAAGCATTTTATGTCAACAAACGTTCAGAGCAAAAATGTGAAAAAAAGAGATTAGTCATTGACTATAAATCTCTAAATGCTTTCCTGTAGGATGACAAGTTTCCTTTACCAAAGATAAGTACTCAAGTACTATTCCTTAAAGAAGTTGTTATCTTCTTAAAGTTTGATATGAAAGTAGGATTTTGGCAATTTGGTATTCACCCAGAAGAAAGACATAAGACTGCATTTTGCATTCCCGATGCACAATACCAATGGACTATTATGCCATTTGGACTTCAAGTTGCTTCATCACTACTTCGGAAATCCATTACAAAGATATATAAGTCTATCCTCAACAGTGAACTGATCTACATTGATGACACCTTACTGTTCTCAAAGACCCACGAGGAACATATGGCCATATTGGAAAGATTTTTGGATCTCACTCAATAGTATGACATTATGCTTTTGGCCTGAAAAGCATTATTGGCACTACAGAAATTAAATTTTTAGGTATGCAATTCAACAATGGGTTCTACCAACCAGGTCCACACATTGCAAAAGAACTATTGCAATTTTCAGATGAATATAGCAAGTTCAGCAATTTCTTGAAATTGTTAATTACATTCGAGATTTCATACCATATGTGGCTATTTAGACTTTAAGCTTATCCAAGTTTTGAAAAAGAATCCACTATTTTGGACAAAGGAACAAACAAAAGCTGTTAAGCACCTGAAACAAATATGTTAGAATCTTTCACTTTTGAAAATTCTTAATTAAAGACAAGATGTCTTACAGACTGATGCTAGCACTACAGCTTTATCTACCCTACTCCGACAACATCCTCCATGGCCACCAGATACTTTATCTCCCTATAAGTATCCTATTTCTCTTCGACCTAATATATGCATTGAATCTTTTATTGCTACAAAATTTTGTCACAAAAAGTACAAAAATATGTCTAGACAACCTCTTTTTGCCTTCACAAAAAGGTCTTTTCCTTCTATAGCTAGTAATCCTACTAGTGTGTCTGAAGTTGCCTCACTTGCTCGTATTAGTTTATTCTACTACTTGCATCTATTTTTGAAAGAACATAACTCTTTTGGAAATTCCACAATGTTCAATCTCAAGGTACCTTACCTTAATGTGACTTTCCTTCTAGATCTTATATCTGAAAACACACTATGGTATCTTTGGGCACTCTCTGCTCTTTATGGTTGTGCTACTACCATATCACCTTTTTAGTTATATCAGAATCTCTGTGATCAAAACAATGGAAGTTTTTTACTATGGACATTTCTGGAATGGTTTCAACCGTTAGATCAATGAAAGCAACAATGTTCTTTAGTCATTCAACAACATTGTCTATGGACTGCTTCAGCTAGACGACAATCCATACATTGCTTCTTCATTCTCCATCATCCATATAGAGAAACTCATATAGTTATTCTTTACACAGAACAACGTGTCCAATTTTATCACATATCTTTATATTGGCCACGACATTAAGAAAATGTGCTTCAATCTCTGAGAGATTTTCTTAAAGAGATTAATCACTTTCTAGACATACCAGTCCTTACTACGTCTATTGGACCATATCCTGGTGAATTTATTCCTGGTGAAACCGAATTGCTAGAAGTCGATATTCCTGGTTCCAATAGTCCACAATATGATGCAGAAGATACAGTCTCAGACATTATAGGACCTTCTTAACCATCTAACTCAGCTTTTCAGGATGCTCAAGACCTAAATGATGATTCTTATAGCCCTAATGAAGATGAGTTAAACCATTTCTTGGATCAAATTCATAAATGTGAGATCAGTTCTAATAAAAAACAAAAATCACATCAACAGGATACTAGCAGCTCAAATGATCCAGACTCTCCATCTAATCTTCAATTTTGGCACGAATCAATTCGTGGTAACTAATCCCTTGGATTTCTTGGATCATAATAAGACACTTCTTTTGAGACAATCATTCCACTGAAGACTTTGAAGTCATAAAAGTGCGCACATCATTTAAGGCAACCACTGATAAAGACTTTTGATGAAAGATTGTCCCACAAATCACTTTCAAGTTCCTATTGAAGATTCCATCTTCTCATCATTCACCTTTAGACTTTTAAAAGTAGGGTGTTATTTACGTTTTAACTTTTGTAAAGGTAGATTCAGAAAAATAGATTCCTTTTGATAAGGTTAGGTAGCATTATTAGTCTTCTTTTCTAAAGTAGTCATTATGAGTCATCATTGTACTTTAGTTTCTTTTATAAAGGTGTCGTGATTATTTCTTTAAGTAGATTTACATTTCTAACCTTTGCTTGGCCTATAAAAGCAAGGTTCCCGTTCAATTGTAAGCATGCTTAGTTTGAAGGCTTCGTTTTATGCTTAGTTTTAGAAGTCTTTTGTAAGAAGTTTGAAGTTTAATGAAGTTTGTTTTCTAAGCCTCTTCTCCTTCTTGAAAGCTTCAAAAACTTGAGACTTGTTTCCTATTTTGTCTTGGTGTAGGATGAGTATGCTCTATACTCGCCTTTTTTGAGGATCTTGTGTATCAGAAAGTCTATGACAGTTTAGGACTATATCTAAACAATTTCTGCTGCAACTAGATTATTTAGCAGGGAATGACGAGTAAGAGTATGTGAGAGAAGTAAGGTTCTTAAGAAGGAAAGATGAGAGTTGTGCCCGTGAGCCAGGAGAGCCAGAGAGGGCGTTGTTGTCTCGTCCATCATATCTGGAACTTACTTAAGGTATACATACTTCCAATCGACTTCTTGATATTGATAATCTAGTCCAAACGAGAGTTGTTTGCTTTTGATGTAGTCATGGCCTAGTTTGGAGTCATAGTTTCCCTGTGTGCCCTTCCGGGTCCCTTAGTGGTATCAGAACTAGAACAAAGACGGAACATTCTAGGTACCCTGAGTGGTATCAGAGACAAAACTTTTGTTCTAGCCTGGTATATTTTGTTGGTTTTAAAACCTTGATCCTATTAGCCTTCATTGTGACAAAGAGTTATTCTGCAGTGCGTGGCTTAACTTTGGGAACATCCAAACCCTCACATCTTGTTAGAGTGGGTAATATTGATTAAGGTCAATACTTGAAGTGATTAAGGAGAGAGCCTATTAGAAATTATGGAAACATTGTCTTGTGACTCTGTTCATTTATCTTCAACTTTGTCTATGTCTTCTTTACCATCTAGTGTGAAGCGTGTGTTATCAAACAAAATCGAAAATTTAGTAGAAATTACTCATGTGCCTGTAGAAAATTGTGTGTGTGAGTCTTCTTTACCTTTGTTGACTCCGTACAGTATTTATTCTCGTGACTGTTCTTGGATGAGAAGTATTCGTAGTATTTTGTCTACTTTTAGACCTTGTGTGAAAGAAATAATCTAGAGTTCCAGATTGGAACAGTATGGTCTCAGATCTACCGCTGCAGAATAATACGTAAAACTTAAAATCCCTAAAGAACTGATCTCTTTATGCAGGTAGCAAAATCATAAACATTTTCATGTTGGAGCTATACGACTTGTTTTTACTCTTTATGGAAGAAAGGGAATACCTGCGACAGTCAGGATGTCTCTTCTCGACACTGACTACACAACGTACCAAAATGCCCTTATTGGTACTCTGCTGACAACGCTCAACAACGGAAGTGTCATCTTGACCATAGCACCTGCTTTTAACATCATGTTGGATGATCCTACTTTGTCTGAACAACTATAAGTTCAGATCCGGATCACTGGAGTAGATCAAGATTCTATAACCATCATGGCTACTCTACATCACCAGATGACCTATTGTCTACAAAATCATTGTTTGGTCTTTAACTTCCCAAATTCCACTTCGGATGAATTATACATGGTTACTGATCGTTCTAATGATCAGACCACAATCATTTAGATCTCGAAGCAATTACCAGCATAGGAGCTTGAAAAGTTGATGCCTACTGAATGGATCACCAACTACCAGAAGGTGTTGCACGCGCCTCATCAACACTCTTTTCATACGACGACTCCTTCGATTCTGAAGACTTTGTCCATTTATGCACGACCCAATGAAGATCCATTTGGACCTTCAACATCTGGGACAATCTTTATGATCCAACCCGTATTTTCTCGTATGGAAGGTAAATCTGGTCCTCCTGTTAATTACTTTAAATCTAATTGAGATCCAATTTATGATAGTCATCATCGTGGACATTTTGTAGGGGACATCAATCCATCTATGTGCGAACCAGGCTGTAAAATCTATCTCAATCCTGAGTTAGATAGTGATGATGATGATGATCAATTTTCAAAACGAAGAAGGAAAAAGAAAAAGCCTAAATATCACTATATGCCTTCTCATGAGTATCATCCTCTTGGAGACGATCAAGATCCAAATGATTCTAGCTCTTGTATAGGTCTAATGATAGAACAATCGAGACCTAAATCTCTACAGAAGATGTTAAAGTCGTCTACATGTAGATCTACTTACAGATAAGCCAGAAATTTCTATTATAACTCTTACTCCTATGCCCTGTATGATGGCAAAGGCATACGAGGAAGATTTTCTTTCATTAACCAGGAGTACTGACGATTCACAGCGGGTTGTCTATAACCCTTACATCCTAGCAATAGGAATTACTTCCGAGGAACACTTGTATCAAATCCATCTGATGAAGTTCTCAACTGGAAAACATCTAATGCAGGAGCACATAACAAAGTTCTAAGAAGGATTGATTCTAAGCTGGATGGAATCAGTCAACAAAATCTTGTTACTCATACTAAAGTTGATGCAGTTTCTAAATAGATCCAATAGATGTATCAATCATATAAAGCTCAGATTCATCTTCTTGATGCTGAACTTCGACAATACAACTTTGTCCATTATATGGGGCCATACTTTGACTTTAAAGTTTGTGAGATACAAAAGATACAAGGAATTGTGTAATAAATGAAAGCTTATATGCATTCTGTACAATCAAGGACAATCTATGGCTCATCCTCTTTGGATTTTCCAAATACTTAGCCAATATATCCGTCTTTTATGTATCAGAAGTATCCAAAAGAAGATGACTACTCAAAGATATTCAAATTCAATTATCCTTTGATTAGATAGTATATACATCCTCAAGCAACTCCAGAGAAACCAAAGAAATCAAAATCAGGAAAAAAGCTAATCATTTGCCTAAACAACGAGTTTCTGAGTCTTCAAAGGTTCCTGAGCCATTAACCTCTTATACACCCTTTGAACCATCTCAATCTTGGAGTAAACCATTACAGATACATACACCTCCAACGTCTCTACCGAAAATACAACCTTCCACCTCTTCTTTTGGGAAGGGTAAAGCTAAACAGACAGAGTTTCCTTCAACTTTGACCACTGTTAAAGTTCTTGCAAAAGATTTGAGTTCTCAATTAGATTATACAGAAGCTAATTCTAATGCATCTGTCCAAACATATGAAGTTTCTGCAACACCATCTGAAAACTCAGCCAATACCTCTGAGTTAATCCCTGAGTCATCATCTGAACACATGTCTAAACTATCAACTGATTCTTTAGCATAGTTTGCTGACCTTTCAGAGTTATCCAATGTTCTGATGACTATGCCTCAATATACTGAAGCTGAACCTAAAATTAGTGAAGCAAAATCCATAGGTACTAAGCCTTTCAGAATTGAATCAGCACCACAAGCAACACCAACTTAGGCAACTGCATAGCTTACTATAACCAACCCTACTTCAAGACCTTGATTTACATTTGATGATCTATCCCTGAAGAAATGGAGGGATAAAATACATAAATTTCGTACATGGATTGATCTTCAAATGACCAGACCTAATTATCACCTGCCAGATATTTTGTCTAAATTCATATCTCGTTTCACTGTTACTTTGTGATAATGGTGGCAAAGTATTAACAATTATCAATGCTTTTAGTACATTCAAGTCATTACAACTGGAGCACTACTTGGCATAATTCACAAAGAAGTTATTGGTGATTTTCAGCTCATTGACAAACAAATTCGTTAGGATTCCTTGGCAATGAAATATTGTTCTCTTGATAAGCGTGATATCTAGAAGCATTGCCAATGCATGACAGAAAGGTATTATCTTTTGAACGGATGGAATGATGTTAATCTCTGATATACTTTTATATCATCCCTTCCAGATGAACTGCAACCAGAACTACAAAAGGCCATAGTTTCTCTATAACGAGACATGCTAATAATATCTCTTGGAGAAATCTATTAGCCTGCTTTAGCTTCTCTTGATAAGTTTTGTGATCAGCATACCTTGTTCAAGAATATCATTAAACGCGGTCCAGTTCTCAAACAGGCTTGTAAGAAGTCTTATCTCCAGATAAAATGCAAAGATAAAAAGACTTGTGAGTCTCATAGCAAGAAGAAAGCTCATCTTTATCAAGTATACCATCGGAAAAAGATCCACAGAAAGAAGGAAGGCTGTAAGCCTAGGAAGAAATCCTATGAAAGGAAGAACAACAGTATAAAAAGAAGATTTGTTCGGTTCTTCAAAAATTCCTTACATTGACAGAAGCCAACTCAATGTTTTCTCTGTTGACAACGTGATCACTTTGCAAATAAATGTCTTCATAAAACAAAGAAAGATCTCAAGTTGTTGCAACAGCTCAAGGCTATTCTGCCAATTCATTCTGACAATGACTTTGAGGAATTGATTGAGGAGCTATCACAAGAGGACGAAGATACCAAGTTTGCTATCTCTGTGTCAACATCTGAAGATGAATCATCTCTTTCATTTGCCTCTACAAATGATTATTCTCTCTACATGTTACAGTAGACTTGTCCAAAAATAGATTACACCCTAGTACAACGACCTTACGTTCATATCCATCTCTTTCAACAGGATAAATACGATAAGCCCATTAAGGCTATTTGATTTATGGATACTGGATCTAGTCATACGATCATGAAGCTCAATATCTTATCATCTGACGCATGAACTTGTCATGAAGAATTTTTCATTGTTGCTGATGGTAATTCCTTTAAGATTGGGTTGATAACATGAAGATTTGCTTCTTTCCTCAATGTATAATCTGGATTAAAGTTCTTGGAAATAATCTACCAAGCCTAGACATTATGATTGTGATGGATACATATAGTAAAGCATCACCTTTGCAGATCCTACCCACAAGCCTCAGGTATCGATCACTATTCAGTCTATGCACTAAAATAAAAAAAAAGTGTTTGAACTAACCCAGGTTCCTGCACATTACACTGTACTTCGAGATAAACTATTGGAATACTGTCCAGATTCTCATGCACAGTTTACTCACCTATATCTTATGTGGAAAAATGCTGACTTTTTCACAAGTCTACCATTTAAGAAGAACGGGGATATCAATCCTACAAAAGCCACACATCTAGGAATGAACCCTGATGATCTAAAGCTCGCACTTGATGAGTGTGCAATCCTTTTGAAGCAAGGACTTATCGAGGCCACAAAGTTGGATCGGACTTGTCAGGCGTTTTATGTCAACAAACGTTCAGAGTAGAAACATGGAAAAAAGAGATTAGTCATTGACTATAAACCTTTGAATGCTTTCCTGCAGGATGATAAGTTTCCTTTACCAAAGATAAGTACTTAAGTACTATTCCTTAAAGAAGTTGTTATCTTCTTAAAGTTTGATCTGAAAGTAGAATTTTGGCAATTGGGTATTCACCTAAAAGAAAGACATAAGACTGCAGTCTGCATTCCCAATGCACAATACCAATGAATTGTTATGTCATTTGGACTTAAAGTTGCTACATCACTGTTTCAAAAATCCATTACAAAGATCTATGAGCCTATCCTCAACAGTGCACTAATCTACATTGATGGCATTTTACTATTCTCAAAGATCCATGAGGAACATATGACCATATTAGATAGATTTGATCTCACTCAACAGTATGACAATATGCTTTTGGCCTCGAAAAGCATTATTGACACTACAAAAATCAAATTTTTAGGTATGCAATTCAAAGATTGATTCTACCAACCAGGTCCACACATTGCAAAAGAACTATTGCAATTTCTAGATGAATATCCCGCTGTTAAGCAAATTCAACAATTCTTTGGAATTGTTAATTACATTCGAGATTTCATACCACACGTGACTGCTTATACTTCAAGCTTATCTAAGCTTTTGAAAACGAATCCACCATCTTGGACAAACGACCAAACAGAAGATGTCAAGCATCTGAAATAAATCTGTTAGAATCTTCCACGCCTAAAGATTCTTGATCAAAGACAAGATGTCTTATAGACTGATGCTGGCATTATAGCTTTATCCACACTATTCCAACAACATCCTCCATGGCCACTAGATATTTTCTCTCCTAATAAGTATCCTCTTTCTCTTTGGCCTAATATATGCATTGAGTCTTTTATTGCTACCACATTTTGTCACAAAAAGCACAAAAATATGGCTAGTCATCCTCTTTTTACCTTCGCAAAAAGGTCTTTTCATTCTATTGTTAGTAATCCTACTAGTGTGTCTGAAGTTGCCTCACTTGCTCATATTAGTTTATTCTACTACTTGCATCAGTTTTTGAGTGAACATAACTCTCTTGGAAATCCCACAATGTTCAATCTCAAGGAACCTTACCTTAATGTGACTTTCCTTCTAAATCCTATATCTGAAAGCACACTATGGTATCTTCGGTACTCTCTGCCCTTTATGATTGTGCTATTACCATATCACCTCTTCAGTTATATCATAATCTTTGTGATCAAAACAATGGAAGTTCTTTACTATGGGCATTTCTGAAATGGTTTCAACCGTTAGATCAATGGAAGCAACAATGTTCTTTAGTCCTTTAACAACATCGTCTATGGACTGCATCAGCTAGATGACAATCCACACATTGCTTCATCATTCTCCATTGTCTATATAGAGAAACTCATACTAGTGTTCTTTACGCAAAACAACGTGTCCAATTTTATCACATATCTTTATAAAATGTGCTTCAATCTCTAAGAAATTTTCTTAAGGAGATTAATCACTTTCCAGACATACCAGTCCTTACTACATCTATTCAACCATATCCTGGTGAATTTATTCCTGGTGAATCCGAATTACCAGAAATCGATATTCCTGGTTCAAATAGTCCACAATATGACCTAGAAGATATAGTCTCAGACATTACAGGACCTTCTCAACCATCTAACTCAGCTTTGCAGGATGCTCAAAACCCAAATGGTGATCCTTATAGCCTAATGAAGATGAGTTAAACCATTTCCTGCATCAACTTCATACATGTGAGCTTAGTCCTAATAAAAAATGAAAATCACATCAACAGGATACTAACAGCTTAGATGATCCAGACACTCCATCTAATCTACACTTCATGGCAACTAATCCCTTGGATTCCTTGGATCATAATAAGACACTTCTTTTGAGACAATCATTCCACTGAAGACTTTGAATTCATAAAAGTATGCACATCATTTCAGGCAACCACCAATAAAGACTTTTGATGAAAGATTGTCCCACAAATCACTTTCAAGTTCTTATTGAAGATTCCATCTTCTCATCATTCACCTTTAGACTTTTAAATATAGGCTACTATTTACCTTTTGACTTTTTTAAAGGTAGATTTACTTTTAGAAAAGTAGATTTCTTTTGATAAGGTTAGGTAGCATTATTAGTCTTCTTTTCTAAAGTAGTCATTATTAGTCATCATTGTACTTCAATTTCATTTCTAAGGGTGTTGTGATTATGTCTTTAGGTAGATTTACATTTCTAACCTTTGCTTCACCTATAAAAGCAAGGTTCCTCTTCAATTATATGTATGCTTGGTTTGAAGGCTTCGTTTTATGCTTAGTTTTAGAAGTCTTTTGTAAGAAGTTTGAAGTTTAATGAAGTTTGTTTTCTAAGCCTCTTCTCCTTCTTGAAAACTTCAAAGACTTGAGTCTTGTTTCCTATTTTGTCTTGGTGTAGGATGAGTATGCTCTACACTGGCCTCTTCTGAGGATCTTGTGTATCAGAAAGTCTATGACACTTTGGGATTGTATTTAAACAATTTCCGCTATAACTAGATTGTTTAATGGGGAATGACGAGTAAGAGTATGTGAGAGAAGTAAGGTTCCTAAAAGGAAAGGTGAGAGTTGTGCCTGTGAGCTAGGAGAGCTAGAGAGGGCTTTGTTGTTCGTCCATCATACTTGGAACTTACTTAAGGTATACATACTTCCAATTCGACTTCGTGGTGCTGATAATCTAGTCCAAACGAGAGTTGTTTGCCTTTAGCGTAGCCATGGTCTAGTTTGGAGTCATAGTTTTTCTATATGCCCTTCGGGATCCCTAAGTGTTGTCCCTCTCTAGCTCTCCTGGCTCACGGGCACA
Source organism: Erythroxylum reticulatum (assembly GCA_025504915.1). NCBI lineage: Eukaryota > Viridiplantae > Streptophyta > Magnoliopsida > Malpighiales > Erythroxylaceae > Erythroxylum > Erythroxylum reticulatum. The sequence continues at coordinate 30,695,755 of JANSVA010000007.1, read as the reverse complement.
ACTCTCATATTTTCTCTTAGGAACCTTACGTCTCTCACATACTCTTACTCGTCATTTCTTGTTAAACAATCTAGTTGCAGCGGAAATTGTTTGAATACAGTCCCAGACTGTCATAGACTTTCTGATACATAAGATCCTCAGAAGAGGTGAGTGTAGAGCATACTCATCCTACACCAAGACAAAATAGGAAACAAGACTCAATTTTTTAAAGCTTTCAGGAAGGAGAAGAGGCTTAGAAAACAAACTTCATTAAACTTCAAACTTCTTACAAAAGACTTCTAAAACTAAGCATAAAACAAAGCCTTCAAACCAAGCATACTTACAATTGAAGAGGAACCTTGCTTTTATAGGTGAAGCAAATGTTAGAAAAGTAAATCTACCTAAAGACATAATCATGACAGCTTCAGAAAAGAAATTAAAGTACAATGATTACTCATGATGACTACTTTAGAAAAGAAGACTAATAATGCTACCTAACTTTATTAAAAGGAATCTACTTTTTTAAAAGCAAATCAACTTTTACAAAAGTCAAAACGTATATACTACCCTACTTTTAAAAGTCTAAAGGTGAATGATGAGAAAATGGAATCTTCAATAGGAACTTCAAAGTGATTTATGGGACCATCTTTCATCAAAAGTCTTTATCGGTGGTTGCCTAAAATGATGTGCTCACTTTACAGAGTTAAAGTGAGGTCAGGGACATCTGTCAATTCTATTTCTATGTCAATTTGTTCAATCAAGTCATGAATATTTGTATGAGCCCATTCAGAAGGCCATGGGCCAAAAACTGACCTAGTTTCGTAAACTGGACTTGATTGAATTGGATTAGACTCCATGGTCTGACGATAGGTTAGATAAGGTATGTCACCAGCGTAGATGTGGATTACATTATTATTAATAAAAGTCCATTGACTTATTGATGGAGTGAGAATAGGTTCAAAAAGTTTAGTATCTCTATAATAAGGTCTAAGAGATGTGCACATTGATGAAAAGTCAGAAGTTTGAAATTGATTCAGTTGGTTTAAGAGAGCATGCAAATTTTCTAAAATACTCAGTTGTTCCGTAGACCAAGATGTAGAAATTCTCCACCGCTGAATATGATTAAATGTACAAAGTTGACCAGAGTTACTCATAACATATGGATGATGTAGAAGATAAATGGAATAAATATCTAAGTCGTCCAAAGTAGAATCCCAGAGATCATGATGAGTTAAAATCAGGGACATATCAATTCTCCATTTGCAGAGAGGTTGAAACCATTCAAGAAATATCCATAAAAGGGGGTTTGGAATTTGTTGGGTTAGAGAGATGATGATAAAGGTGAAGAGGTGAAAAGGCAATGAAAGTTGCATAAAGTGCAGACATAGCCCAAAGATAAAACATATCAACTTCATTAATGGTATCATAAATATGATACATCATTTTGTATGGGGTAGTAGGATCAAAAAGTGCAGGAGTTGCAAGAATATCATGCTTAAAAAGAGTCAGATGTAAATAGTAAAATAGACTCTGATGTAGGAGAGGATAAAGGTATGAAACAATGGTTAGAGGAGTAGGAAAAAAAGGAGGAAACTCTTTTTTATACTTAGGAAACTGAGGAAACTCCATTAACCAAAATAGTGGAATGGGAAGTTTGATAGAAGAAGAGAAAGATAAAAGAGGCTTGGAAGGTCTAAAGAGATAATCAGCAAGTATGTTTTTATGACCTTTGATGTGGTGAATGGAGTATTTACAAATGGAAAACCATTCTTGCCTATGAAGCAATTGACTATTGAGAATCTTTTTCTTGGATTGGTCAAGGATTTTTGGAAATAAGGTGTTATCCATTTCAATGATGAAATGATAAGGAGTGAGTTGGAAGGTGAATTTTTCAATACCTCTTTTCACCGTAAGAATCTCCTTGTAGCTGATATGATAGTGACATTCAGAAGAACTAAATGAACCACTTGTATGTCCACAATAATGTCTTTGATCATTGATTTCTTCGAGGAGTACAACACCCTAATGGGTATCACTAGCATCAGTCTATAAGACATGTTATCCTTGGTCAGGAATCTTTAGAGGTGGAAGATTCTGACAGATTTGTTTTAGATGCTTGACAACTACTGTTTGTTCCTTTGTCCAAGATGGTGGATTCTTTTTCAAAAGCTTGGATAAGCTTGAAGTATAAGCAGCCACGTGGAGTATGAAATCTTGAATGTAATTAACAATTCCAAGGAATTGCTGAATTTGCTTAACAATGAGATATTCATCTGGAAATTGCAATAGTTCTTTTGTAATGCGTGGACCTGGCTGGTAGAATCCATCTTTGAATTGCATGCCCAAGAATTCAATTTTTGTAGTGCCAATAATGCTTTTTGAGGCCAAAAGAATAATGTCATACTGTTGAGTGAGATCCAAAAATATTTCTAATAGGGTCGTATGTTTCTCATAGGTCTTTAAGAACAGTAAGATGTTGTCAATGTAGACCAGTGCACTGTTGAGGATAGGCCCATAGATCTTTGTAATGGATTTCTGAAACAGTGATGGAGCAACTTTAAGTCCAAATCCCATAATAGTCCATTGGTATTGTGCATTGGGAATGCAGAATGCAGTCTTATGTCTTTCTTCTAGGTGAATACCTAATTGCCAAAATCCTACTTTCAGATCAAACTTTGAGAAGATAACAACTTCTGTTAGGAATAATACTTGAGTACCCTTGCCGACTATAGTCTTGCCCCCAAGATCGGCACCGTTTGGATACCAGATCGGGGCCGTAGCACTGATTGTGGAAA
>JANSVA010000007.1:30667662-30688123 GCA_025504915.1 Erythroxylum reticulatum | reverse complement strand
ATTCTCTTTTTAAGAATGGAACTTATCTTGAGACAAACGCCTTTTGCTCAACAAGATGGTAAAATTGATATTTGAAACTTTCTTTCAAATACCCCACAAATTTGCATTTATATGATTTAGCTTAAAATTTATCAGATATGGCACGCTTCATATAAGCATCACATTCCCAAATCTTTAAATGTGACAGTCTTGGTCTTCTACTAGCCCATATCTCATATGGTTTCTTGTCAACTGATTTGGATGAATCTTTGTTTAGAAGGTATGTTGCGGTGTTAATGGCATATCCCCAAAAGGAGATAGGAATGATTACGCGACTCATTATGGAACATATCATATCTAATAAAGTACGATTTCTCCTCTCAGACACTCCATTATGTTGTGGAGTTGTAAGAGGAGTCCATTGTGAGATAATCTCATTCTTTTTTAAATAACCAAGAAACTCGTGATCTAAGTATTCACCACCTTGATATGATCTAAATTTTCTAATACTTTTACCAATTTGTTTCTCAACCTCAAGTCTAAATTCCTTGAACTTTTCAAAAGATTCAGATTTTTGTTTCATTAAGTACACATAACTATATCTAGAATGATCATCTGTGAACGTAATGAAATACGAATATCCACCTCGATCATTAGTGGACATAGGTCCACATACATCTGAATGTATTAACTCTAGTAATTCATTGGCACATTCTCCCTTTCCATTAAAGGTTAGTTTTATCATCTTTCCCAATAAACAAGATTCACAAGTTTTATATGATTCATAATCAAAAGAATCTAAATATCCTTCTTTATATAACTTTGTGATTCTAGTTTCATTGATATGATCTAAACTACAATGTCATAAACAAGATAGATTTTAGTTACTTAACTTTCTTTTCTTGCTATTTATGTTAAAATCAGTCTTTCAATCCATTTGTAAGTAATCTAGATCCATAAAAAACATCATTTTTCAAAAAGAACAATTATTATTCTTAATAATACAGAAAAATTAATTCAAATCTAAATAAGAAATAAAAATGATGTTTCTTGTAATACTTGGAACATAATAACAATTATCAAGTTCTAACATAAGGCCAAAAGGCAGAGCTAAACGATAAGTTCCTACAGCTAATGCAGTAACTCTTGCTCTATTGCCAACTCGCAAGTCCACTTTGCCTTTCTTTAATGATTTACTCCATGTTAATATTTGCATGTTATTACAAATATGAAAACCATATCCAGTATCTAATACCCAAGCATGTGGAACAGAAGTAGAAAGATTGATCTCAATCATAAACGTACCTGAAGAGATAGCTTCCTTAAACTTCTTATCTTTTAGGATAGCAAGATAAGGTGGGTAGTTCCTTTTCCATACATTAGTAGAAGCTTTCTATTTCTGTTTTTTGTTCTTATTCTTCTTAGAGAACTTTTTCTTGCTCTTAGAATAACCCACAACAAGTACAAAATTAGGTTCCTTCTTAAGGCACCCTTCTGCAGTCTTGAGCATGTTCAACAGTTCGGGCAATGTCATGTCCTTCTGGTTCATATTAAAGTTCATGACAAGCTATGAAAAGCTCAAACTTAAAGACTAAAAGATTAGATCAATGCTTAACTCGTGGTCCATGACAAAACCTAATTAGGATAAATTTTCAATATACCAAATCATCTTTAGCACATGCAAGTTGACTGAAGATCCTTCTATTATCTTGCATTGAAACAATGCCTTGGAGATTTCATATCTCTCCACCCTACTTTATGCCCTAAACAACTCCTTGAGATGTAAAATCATAGTAGGCACATCCATGTTCTCATGCTGCCCCTGAAGCTTAGGAGACACACTAGCCAACATCACACATGTGACTTGCTCAACATCATCAATATAACATTGATACCTCTCCCAGACTTCATCAGCTGCATCCAAACTAGGTTCTAGTGAGGCAGCAGTGTAAAGAACGTAAAACTTCTTTTCTTTCTTAAAAACTATTCTTAAGTTTTGAAACCAGTTTGAGTCTAATCAACTTGTTATCATCCATGATGCTCCTCAACATCTGGTTGATACTCATCTTCAGATTCGATAACCAACCAACATAAAAGGAGAAAGTATTAGTTTATATCCAAAATCAAATAAAATAAGGACTTTAAAATTTTTTATTTCTCCTACTATTTTATTCAAAATAATAGCCCTCACTAGTAAATCAAGAAATTATCAAATAATTTTGTAGTGGGCTAGGATCCCATTTAAAATTAATCAATCTTGAGTTTGCTTAACAAACTAACTAAATTTAAATTAGGTAGATAACTACTTTATTAATCACGTCTTATAAGACTCCTAGATCCATTAGGTGACATCTCTTTGCCAAAATATATCATATTTATTATTACTAACCTTCCCTCCAAATTTATACAATGTTTGAGTTTGTTCATTCAAATCATACAAATTTAGTTAAGTAGGACTCATTAATTTAAGATAAAATATATCCAAGTTAAAATGACTTTGATTTTACTCAATAAGCCAAGCAATAAATAAAATTCTAGTTTTAGTCTTAAATAATGGAGGGCAACTATCACATTTCTAATTTGTACTTAGTATTTAATTTAGGGACTTAAATTTTCAAAAATTTTGGTCTCATCAAAATAATAAATTCTCATTATATTTATAATTTTAAACATATTCTAATTGTGAAAGAAATTATTCAAAATATTTTCTTGATTTTAGTTATTGATTTGATAAAAAATTTAATTTAATAATTCAACTCTTGAAATATTAAATTCCAAAACTTTTCCTAATAAAAATTTCATTTTAAAATAATTTTCAAAAATTGTAAAAACAACATTTCAATTTTATTAGGAGTATAAACTAATTTAATCTCCACTAAATTAATTTAATTGAAATTAAGATTTTAAAAACGTTAAAACCAGTAAATAAAGAAAGGAGGCTGTTTGGCGCGTATATAGTGCGGAGTCAATGGGCAGGTTGACTGGCGCATGCATTGCATGCACTAATAACATGTTCACGAGAGTGTTTCCAAACACACGTTCATCGTTCTTCAAAAACGTGCGTTTGATCGGCCTTAATAGCTCATCATCTTATCAGTTGGCGTCACCACTCAACCAACACTAGCGGCGTAGACTCAAGCAATGGCGTTGAAGCCACTGGTGAGTTTAATCTCAAATCCAGTAAATGCAGAACAGAAGCAATAAATGCAGAAACAAATTTCCAGATTTAGGTGAAGCAGGCAGAGAACGTAGAAGCCAAAAAATAAAGGCAGAAAAACGCAACTAGTTTCCAGATCTTGTTCGCATGCAAAATATAATTTTTCAGAACACATAATCTGATTTTGCTTCAAGGATGGGTGTGCAAACTACATATACATGCATAATGAAGTTTTAGATCGCATGAAAAAATCAAAAGAGATATAATCTCACAAACATAAATAGTGGCAGTGCACACGCATAAACGTAAGTAAAACATGGAAAGAAAATTTCCAGAAGCAGATAAAGTGAACATGCAATATTAAGCAGTCTACTTTTTGTCAATTCCAGAACTCAAAAACAGAGATGATATTTGTGAATAAACATTTCTAGAATAGACAAAACACAGTGGCGGAGAAAGACAAAAATAGTAGCGTAAAACCTTAATTTTTATCAAAACCAACAAGAATCTGGCAACTAATCTAAGTTAAAACAATTAAAGGAGTGTCTGATATCATTGTTAGAATCCAACCGTAATTAATCACAAACACGGTGGAAAAATAAAAATTTTTACGGATTCCATTCAGATCCTAATAATTGAATAACTTAAATAAAGCACAAGTACGAATGGCAGGAAATCGAGTCTTATTTGCATTTCTACTGAAATCCTTTGAAAGCTTTTCAGATTTGTCAACTATAAGTTGTTTATTTGTCCAACCTCTGATGGTATCTACAGAGTAACTTCTCAACACCTTTAAGAAGAAGAATATAAGAGTGCTAGCTTTTTGATATTTTCTTCTTATCAATAGAAAATCAATAGGGTGGTTTTGTATTTTTATTAAAATGAATTCCTTAATTATAATTAAAGTCTTACTCTAATTATAATTAACTTAATTTTAATAAAATCAAATGTCTTATATTTGATTCTTACAATTTCTCAAATTTTATAATTAAGTCTAGCTTAATTAAATTGATTTTCCTTCATAAGTTGCTCTTTAATGTGTAATCTATTATGTTTCTAATATATTCATAATTATTATAAATTCTAATTCTAATTCACAATTAGAATAGAATAAATTAAAACTTCTTTTAATTTATCTTTAATTTTTCAATTAAACAATTTATAATCATAGATCAAGATTGACGTCTAACAACATGTCATGACCATCCAAATATCAGAAATGTCAAAGTTGTAAACTTAACCTGTTCATGCATAGTTATGATCTATAATTTAATCCTTTCGTCATCTAATATTTCTATTGGACTGAGAATGGATACAATATTTACTCTTTTAATCCAATTATATTCATTCTTGCTAATTAGTAACCGATTCATAATTTAAATTTGAAAACACATTTTTCAAATGTCAATTCACTCTATCAAGAGAATTCTATAAATCACTACTAATAAAAAACAATATAATATTCTCTTCAATTATTTTAGATTAACGAATCCTTTATTGACTTATTTAATTGTCTTCCTATGGTTTATATTGCATCCAAGTACTACTGACTAAATTATCCAATGACAGTTCATAAGTAACATCAATACTATCGACTGAATTATCCCAAGACGGTTCATAAATAGCATCAAAATAAAGTAATTCTCATGCGAGATACCTTAGTAATCTCATATATAAGGATTAATTATATAACATCATTATGGGAAAATCCACAAACACATAAGTGATATTCTATTTAGGATTCTCATAGGCAAGTCAGTTTAGTGATTTACTCTCTAATAATCATCCGCAAATTAGTTTAAGTAATTTTATACTTTAATTTATGAGACTAATTACTTTCTTTGCCAGAAAGAAACATAATACGTGCTAGTTTTACCATTTCAATGATATCTTATCTTGATGAAACTATAACTAGCAATATTTAGGAATATACGTAAATGTAAAATGAATCTCACAATTATAATTTCATTATATTTCAATTACACAATAATTATTTAAGGAACTTGACCTTTAATATTAAAGTATCAAATGTAACTAAATTAATACACAAAAATAAAAAATGTCTTTTTCATTAATTTAATAATAATGTCAACATCAAAGTGCACCTAATAAAAGCATAAACTAACAGCAAGTCCCTTCAATATTCAAGATTCAAGTCCCAGTAAGGCGGCTTCTTTTTCCACGGAGTTCTCCTTCTCCTTCACCCTTAATGCCAATCGCTTATCGCTTCTTATGGGTCCTAACAATTTTGCTCCACAATTTCTGGGTCAAGCTCCGTCTGAATTCTATGGCGAGAAAGGTTATCTGGGTATTCATTTTGACGCTTCCAAGTAATGCAGCTCAGGTTATTGTTAGCATTACGAATGAACAATCCAGGCATATCGTGCCAGTTGGTGGAGAAAAGTTCAAATCTGGGATTGATAATGATGTTAAATCGAAAACGGTATATGTTAGGATAAGTATGTTTGGTGATACAAGGCTTAGAAATCCAATCGTCAGCTTTTCAATCGACCTCTCCGAAATGTGGGGAGATGGTGGGGTATATGCTGGTTTGGGGTGGTTAAATGATAATATTTCACAGAGCTGCATTGTCTATTCATGGAGGTTTTGGTTGAGGAAGGTTCCAGTTGTGGTTCGTTGAGTAAGCTTGGGGATCGAAGCTTGGGTAATTGCTAGTTTGGGTTGAATTTGTGAGACGGAAGAGGAAATTTACGTGACGCAGACCTTGAGAGGATGAACGCAGCCATGATAAATGGAGAAACGTAAATTAAAAGAAAACTTCCAATTCATACAACATCGCAGTAACAAAATATACGATGTTATAAACCACCAAGCAACTCATACAACAAACGGCACCGTTTAACTCACTTCCAGTTATACCCAAACATTAAAACGCTGCGTCACATACATCCTCTCCGATTCCCAAACATTAAAACGCTGCGTCACATATCCCTCCGAAACGCAACGTTTAATATCCAGTGGGACATACTTATACTTTTTTAAGAAAAACACATCATCCATGCATGGGTCCACTTCAATTTTAAAAAAAAAAATTCTGACGGAGGCCTGACTCCCTTACTTATTCTATCTAATAACCGAAAGTTTTTTAAATATTATGATTCATTTTAAATATTTTGTAAATGTTATGATTTATTTTAAAGGTACTAAAATATTAGGGGTCAATTCAAATTTTAATGTAAACGTTAGGAGCTAAAATGTTATTTTGGCCTTCAATGATTGAAAAGTGTTAAATTCTAATTAAATTAGGTTATCTTAACTCAAAACTTGATTCATGTTTAAGAATCTTCAATATAATTGAATGCAGAAACTACTTCCTTTTTTTTTTGGTACAGTGGGAAACTTAAAAGTCGAAAATAAATTAACTATCGCATTGTTCTACCGTACAAAGCGCCTTGCTGGTTCCTGTGGATGAGCTCCACTGCTGACATCGGTGACTCCTGAAGGTAATGCATGCCTGGGCTGGCAAGGACTACAAGAGCAGCCAGTCACGGGCCAGTTTATCCACACATTGGTTCCCTTCGCGATGCAGGTGCTGAATTTGTACCTCCCAATCTCGTTAGATTAGCCCACGGGTACCTATCAACAAAACAAAATTCTTAGAAAACTCAATACTTAAAGAGGAGAGTATATTGATGACCTCTAAGGAATCCACTTCGATAATGACTCGATAGTACCTAAGCGACCAAGCCAAAGTTAGGCTCGAGTGGATTCCCCAGAGTTCGGCAGCTAGTGGTAACCCTCATCCGATATGCTGTATAAACCCACCGCACCACTGGTCGTATTAGTCCCAAATTAAACCCCCAACTGTAGCGATGGACGACCCTTGTTTAATTGCTCCATCCGTGTTAAGTTTGACCAATCCTCTGACGGTTGGGACCACCCAACTAGACTGCCCACTGATAAACCCTTGGTCGAAAACACACAGCTTTCCACCACCCTTGCTCTGACTATCCACTCCACATACTCCAAAATTGCTCTTGTACCATTTTCCTGCCAAACAAAGTCAGCTTCAAACAGGCTTTTGTTACGCCAATGCTATAACATCCAGCAGGCAATTCCAAAAATAGTAGCTCATTCCTTTTGCAACACATGGGAGTGTTTCATCAGGTTGGATTTCAACCATACTTCCACATCTTATTGATAGAAGATCGTATCCACTGTTCTCGAGGGAAATTTTCTCCAGAAAACTTGCACTCTCGGACAGTCTCGGATGATGTGGAATGTGGTCTCTTCCTGCCCACATGTGTGACACCTGCTATCCGTTGCAATATGGCGTATCACTCTTTGTTGGTTAGTTAGAAGCTTTTTCTTTGTCATCAACTAAAGGAAAGCCCTGATCTGTTAGGGCCCCGCCCACTTCCTTATTAGGGCCCAGAGACTAACATTAACATCGGTTGTGCTCCCTTTGATTAAGTCGTAGGCTGGGACTACGATGAAATGTCCATTCTCTGTTTGACCCCAGCTCATTGTATCCTCTGCTGTGCCATCTGCATTAGGGATTATGTCTGCGATATCCACACAAACTGATGAAGTAAGGTAGTGTTGGAATAAATTCCACTTCCAGTTGCCAGCTTCAGTTGTCAAATCTGCTACTTTAGTATACAGAACAGTATTAGGTATTGGAGATGTTGCCACACAGATTAGAAGACCCCAATCCTTTGCCCAATTATCCAGCCAAAAGGAGATGTGTCTACTATTGCCCAGCCTCCTTTTTATACCTTAACATACAAACTGCCAAGTTGCTGAAATTCCCTTCCAAATGCATAAAACTCCGCGCCTATCTATTGTATGGGGGATATGGTACGGGTCCATACGATATTTAGCCCTAACAATCCTGACCCATAAGGCTAAAAGTTGGGTAATTAAAGCCCAGCCCAACTTTATTAATAAGGTATCATTAGAAGATCAAATACGTTTAAGGTCTAGGCCTCTCGCCTTTTTGGACTGGCAAACTACATCCCAATTAACTAGGAGCATTTTCCTCTACTCTCTCGTGGATCCCCAGATAAGATTTCGCATGATTTTCTCCAATTCATTACAAAGTTGCCTCGGCAATCGCACTGTTTGCATTGTGAAAATAGGGAGGGTCGATATCACTGACTGGGTTAAGGTGACTCGTCCTGCTAAAGACAACTGCCTTGCATGCCACCCGGTTAGTCTCCTTTATGCGCTATCTAGGATATGTTGATAGGTTTGTCGCGTGGTACGCTCATGTAGCAATGGAACTCCTAGATATTTACCCAGATTATTCATACTCTGAATGCCCAGGGTTTGACTGAGATGGTGTATGGTTCCCCGAGAAATGTTCTTGGAGAAATAAATCCTAATTTTATGTGTGTTAACTTTTTTCCCGAAAGCCTGGCAAAAGTCCTCCAGAATTCTTATAATAACTTGTTTTTGGAAATCCGTAGCTTCAGCAAAGAGAATCAGGTCATCGGCAAAGAAAAGCTGGGAGATGGGGGCCCAGTGGAGCTCAGTTTAAGCGGTCTCCATAGACCTTGTTTCACTTTTCTCGAAATTAGATGACCTAGTCGTTCCATGCACAGGACAAAAAGGTAAGGGGAGATCGGATCACCTTGTCTAATTCCTCGTGATGGCCTAAAGGGATCTGAAGCTGTGCCCTGCCAAACGACCTGCATGGTCACTGTCATCACGCATTGCATGATGACCCATAATAGATGTTCTGGTAACCCTATGTCCTCTAAAGTGTCTTGGATGAAGTCCCAACAATTTCGGTCATACGCTTTTTCCAGATTTACTTTTATCGCAAAATACCCCTTTCTCCCTTGCTTTTTCCGCATTGAGTGGATGACTTCTTAGGCAATGATGATATTGTTAGTTATTTAATGGCCCGAGATAAAACTGCATTGATTCTCCTTTACTAAATGATTCAGGTGAGATTTTAACCGATTAACAATGACTTTGGAGATGATCTTGTAAATCACGTTGCAGAGGCTAATCGGTTGAAACTGGGCGATACTAGTCGAGAAGGGACTTTTGGGGATTAAGACTAGGATGGTGTGATTTAACTCATTTTCTCAACGTTCCTTCCTAAAAACTTCCTATATTTACTCTGTCACTTTGGGACCGACCCACTCCCATTGCTTTTGGAAAGATAAAGCATTGAACCCATCCACCCCTGAGGCTTTATTAGGTTTCATGCCAAAAACTAAATTTTTTATTTCGGTGTGGTGAATAGGCTAAGCTAAGTTATGGAGACTTTTCACGGAGAGAGGAGGAAAGGCTCCTGGGAGTGGTAACCGGTGTAGAGGTCCTTCCTCGTGAGTATACAGGTGGACAAAGAAGTCTCTGACTAACAAGCTAAGTTGTCCTAGATCTAAGACTTTTGCCCCATGAGAATCAGTAAGGCTTTCTATCTTCATTTTCTTTCTTTTGGTAAAGGTGAGAGTGTGGTAATAGTTAGTATTCCAATCTCCCATCGAAATCCAATCGCAACTGACTTTCTGGAGCCAATATATTTCCTCCTCACTCAGAACCTGTATCAATTCCCCACTCAACTGTTCCTCCAATGCTAAAAGGTAGTTCAAATTATCCTCTGTCAGGGCTTTCTGTATTCCCTGCAATCTTGTTAACATTCTTTTTTTTTTCCGATGGAAAATATTTCCAAAATTTAAGCGATTCTAGTTCATGAGGTGTTGGGATGAGTGGGTTAGCGATTTACTCACAGACACCTCATCTGAAATCCAGTGGTCTTCTATTACCTCATCAAACCCTAGATGAGTTAGCCAAGCATTTTGGAATCTGAAAGCTTGGGAGCCTTGATGTCTGAGGGGCAAGTGGTGAAAGAGAAACAACATAGGTCGATGGTCAGAACCTAGAAAGGATAAGTGGTAATTGACTGCTTGTGGGAAAGTTTGGAGCCATTCCGTTGAACCAAAGACACGATCCAACCTAGCCTGAACTATTCCTCGGCACCATGTAAACTTAGAGCCTATGTAACCTAAGTCATGGAGGCTACTCCTATGCACCCAGTCTTGAAAATGTTTGTTCACTACTCGCGTTGCCTTTGCCCCTCCCCTTTTATCTGCTACCTCCATTTTTGCATTAAAATATCCCCCTATGAGCTAGGGTCTATGATGGGATCTGTCTACCCATTCTAACATAAGCCAAAGAAAGTTTTGGGACGAGACTTGTGGGCTGGCATAGACAACGGTAAAATCAAACGAGTAAGAATCATACTGGATGGTGATATGGATAAATTAGTTGATCATTAATTAGTGGCTCCTTGTATTAAATAAAAAAATAAGTAAAAAATATACATCTCCTTTATAATTTGAGTTTTATTTGATGAGCACTCTAAATTAATTCTTAATTTTAAATGTGTTAGGATATATGTTATATATCTAAATAATTATTTTTGATATTATTTATTAATTAGACATATAAGATATTAATTGTAGTAGGATTTAAAAAGATGTGGAAGAATCCTATACAAAATGGAAGTCTACTCTTTGACAAACTTATGGTATATCATGTTAGTGTTTAAGATGTATATTGCTAGATTTTTGGGATATAAGATAAAGGCAATTTGTCTTGCGTTTTTATGGATTATGTGGATAAAAGATAAGGGCTTTTGGTGTATCTTGCGTGGGTGTCTTGCAATTAAATGTGTAGTGGGACTCTTATTCTTATTGTGTGAAGGAATTGTGGATATCTTCAATCTACGGCTGCAACATGACATGGGAAGATAGCTGAATAAAATTTGTGTGGTGAGTGGAGTAACGTAGCAATGAGTTAATGAGTGTAGTGGACGTTAATTAGTGAATGAACATTCCATCTTGGTGGTGCATGTTTCATTTATTCTGGCCTTCCTTTTTGCTGCATCGTTTTGTTATTAGTGGTTGTTTCTTCTGCAAAAGTTCTGCTCTCTCCTGGCTGCTGTGTCTTCTGCTGCTATGTTTTTCCTTGGATTTTTAGTTAAGATATTGAAGCCTCACAGTAGATCTTTCAATGAACAACTTTTTGTTCTTTCGTTGATGAAGCAGTATACTCAGGGGAGTTGTTTTTCTATCTCAAGTGTATTTAGTTATTGTTCTTTATTATTGTAATCACTTGAGTTATTTGTTTATTTTTCTTTCGTTAAAAGATTGATTGAGAAAATCCTCTGTCGAGGTTTATGCGAAGCGGTCGTCCTACTAGGTGTGAAATTCTTTCACGGGAAGTGAGGTTGAGAGATAGTATCAAGAGTTGAGTGATATTAGCTCAGTAAAGCCTTGGGTAAATCTATTGTACTTCGGTCAAAGTTATTAAGTTAGATGAGGGTCCCGCAAACATAGGCAAGTTGTGTCGAACTACGTTACCAAATTTCTGATGTTATTTGTTATTTCATTTTTTATTGTTTTGTTTTTGTTAGTGCTAAAGACGTCTGCAGTAAAATTGGAAAGTTTGCGAAACGACTATGCCCTTCGGTTTTTCAATTGGTATCAGGGCGAAGTCACCGATTCAGAACTTGGTAGCAAGTTGGTGCAAATCCTAGTTTCGCGAACATGGACATAAGAGAAGGAACATCAATTATTAGGCCACTGTTGTTGGAAGGTTCCAATTATCCTACATGGAAATTACGGATGAAAGTCTTCATCCAAGCTCAGGGCATGAAAGCTTGGCATTCAGTAGTGCATGGGTGGATGCATCCGATGACCATTGATGATAAAGGAGAGACAATTTAAAAAGATCCATCTGAATGAACAAGAGCCGAAAAAGAAAGTACACTTGAAAATTCATAAGCAATGCATGCGATATTCAGTGATGTTGATGAGGGATGATTTTCAATGATATCAGCCTGTGAATCAGCTAAAGAAGCGTGAGATGCTTTGCAAACTATTCACGAAGAGTTCAAATCTGTGATAGCGTCAAAACTACAGATGTTAACTGTGAGGTTTGAAGAATAGAGAATGGATGAAAATAAGACTATTGGAGACTTTCATGAAAGATTGCAAGATATAGTGAATAAGGCATATCAATTAGGGAAGAAATATTCCAATATGAAACTAGTCAAGAAGACGTTGAGATCACTACTTCTAAGATTTATTCCGAAAATTGCATCAATCGAGGAGACTCATGACATCAATGACTTTTTATTGGAGAAGGTGATTGGAATTTTTATAAATTTCAAAATTAATTTGTTGAAGGACAATCAAGAGAAGAAGAAAGGATTAGCATTGCAAGCCGAGATTGGTAAAGTCGTGAATGACTTAGAAGATGAATTCGACGAGAATGAAGATATAGAGCTATTAACATGAGAGTTCAGTAAGTGGCTGAAGAGAGTGAAAAAGGAAAAACCTGAGTTTAGGCAAAAAGGAAGGAGTTCATCGAACAACAACTTCAAACAAGTCAAAACTCAAAATAGAGAAAGAAAGGTAAAGAGAATTCAATATCATGAGTGTCAAGGTTTCAAACATGTCCAAGCAGAGTGTGCTAATACTTTGAAGAAGAGAAAAACCAAATCCTATACGAGCACTTGGATTGATAATAAATCCTGAAGTGAATATGGAAGTAAAGAAGAAGTTGTGAATAATATTGCATTAGTTACTTTGTACAGCAAAAGCACAGTTACTTGCTTAACAGCAACTGATAAGGAAGTAACTGAAGATAAAAAAGGGAATAAATTGGAAAATTTCGAGATAAACGTAGACCAGTCAGCTCAAGGCTCAATCTCAGATTATGATAATGATGAAAGTGGTTCCGGTGATAACAAGGAGAGCATTTACGAGGCTTACTAATTAATGTACAAAAAATGGGTGAAAATATGTAGAAATAATGAAAGATTGAAGGAAGAGAATCTCTCTATGAAGAACACCATCCAAGAGTTAATTGACGTCAGATGAGCTTGGTGAAGCTAGAATGAAATTGGTAAGTACTAAAAAGGGATTGAGAATGTTACATGGAGGTACAGAAAAACTAGAAAAGTTAATAGAAATTGGTAAGGTTAAAGAGGATCTTCAAGGCATTGGCTATAATGGTGAGTGCTCTAAAGTGAATGAGGAGAAAAGTAATATGTCTAGATCTGTCCGAGAAGAAGAAACATCAAGAAAAAATAGAAGATTTGTACCGACGTGTCATTTTTGCGGAGTTATCAAGCCCATAAGGTCGAGATACTACAAGATGTTACAAATTATGTTTCAAAGAGATCAAAACTAAAAATCTAGACACTGTCTATTAAAATTTCAGTAGCAGCCTATGATACCAAAGCACACTCGGATTAGAAAGGGTCAATTACAGACACAAAGACATTGTGAAGGAAAAACAAGTTGTTGTCTAGATTCACAGTTAGTTACTATTTGTAAAGAAACTGGTCAGACAAAGGATAAGTCAGTTACTTCAGAAGAAGAAACCAATGACAGAGATAATATGACGAGGAATAAGCCCAGGTTTGAAATTCTTCGAGGGTCACAAGGACTGTGTACTTTACATTTTGAAGTATTTTTTATGTTGTTAAAAAAGTCGAAATATAAAAAAAAGATTTGTGTTTTTTATGTTGCCATTGTCGTCTCATCTTTTTAGTAGTTTATATTGTGACTTTTATTTATCTCCACCGAAGACTCCTCAACTCTCTCATCAATGAGGGTCTCTCTCTCTAACTACACTGGCAACACTCATTTTTATTTTCTTGGGTTTATGAATTTGATCAGACTTATAAAGATAGAATTGAAGTAAGTAATGATATGTTGGCATGAGTATTGACTGATGGTAAATTGTCATCTTGACATGCTTATGATTCTTCCACTGCACCTATTGTTGATTATTATGATTATGCATTTTGATACTATTTTGTCCCAAGGGGGAGACATCAGATTTTTATAGTGAATGTTCCATTCAAGGGGAGATTTTAAGGTATGTGCGTGACTATTCATTGTATTTTCGGCTTCTTTTTGTTCCAATGGGGAGAAATTTGGATGATTGGATAAACTTGATATTCTTTGGAACTTGATATTTGATTAAGGGCGAGTAGTTGTCATATGAATTGTGAATTTGATACTTATATGTCCAATTATGTTATTTAGGTGGAGTTTCATATTTGTAACAAACAATGCCAAAAAGGGGAAGATTGTCAGGATATATGTTATATATCTAAATAATTAGTTTTGGCATTATTTATTAATTGGACATATAAGATATTAATTATAGTATGATTTAAAAAGATGTGAAAGAATCCTATACAAAATGGAAGTCTACTCTCTGACAAACTTGTGGTATATCATGTTGGTGTTTAAGATGTATATTGCTGGATTTTTGGGATATAAGATAAAGGCAATTTGTCTTGCGTTTGTATGGATGGTGTGGATAAAAGATAAGGGCTTTTAGTGTATCCTGCGTGGACGTCTTGCAATTAAATGTGTAGTGGAACTCTTATTCTTATTGTGTGAAAGAATTGTGGATATCTTCAATCTACAGCTACAACATGACATGTGAAGATAGATAGCTACAACATGACATGGGAAGATAGTTGAATAAAATTTGTGTGGTGAGTGAAGTAACGTAGTAGTGAGTGAATGAGTGCAGTAGGCGTTAATTGGAGATGAAAAATACAGATGAATGAGTGCATGTGAGTAATGGGCGTTAATTGGTTTAGTGCTGCAGTGTATTGTGTGTGCAAGGAGAGCGTTAATTGGTTTAAGGTAGCAGTGTATTATTTGTGTAATGGACTCCTTACGTGATTAATCTCTCCACCTTCAAGAGTTATATGAATATGGATTCAATGTAGCTTGTTTGTCATCAAATCAGTGGATAGTAGTGAATGAACATTCCATCTTGGTGCTGCACGTTTCATTTATTCTGGCCTTCCTTTTTGTTGCATCGTTTTGTTATTGGTGGTTGCTTCTTCTACAAGCGTTTTGCTCTCTCCTGGCTGTGTTGTCCTCTACTGCTACGTTTTTCCCTGGATTTTTAGTGAAGATATTGAAGCCTCACAGTAGATCTTTCGATGAATAACTTTTTGTTCTTTCGTTGATGAAGCAGCATATTAGGGGAGCTGTTTTTCTATCTCAAATGTATTTAGTTTTTTATCTTTATTATTCTAACCACTTGAGTAATTCGTTTATTGTTCTTTCGTTAGAAGATTGATTAAGAAAATCCTCTGTCGAGGTTAGTACGAGACGGTCGTACTATTGGGTGTGAAATTTTTTCACGAGAAGTGAGATTGAGAGTAATGTTAAGGGTTGAGTGGTGTCGGCTCAGTAAAGTCTTGAGTAAATCTATTGTACTTCGATGAAAGTTATTAACCTGGGTGAGGGCTCCGTAGACGTAGGCAAGGTGTACCAAACTATATTACCAAATTTCTGATGTTATTTGTTAATTCATTTTTATTGTTTTTGTTTTTGTTAGTGCTAGACACGTCCGTCATAAAATTAGAAAGTTTGCAAAACGACTACACCCTTCGATTTTTCAAAATGTTTTAAATTTTATCCTATAACAACATCCAACGAGAGTTCCATTATTATTTAATTTAAGAAATTTTAGGAAAACTTTATATTATTTAACAATTAATTATGGCACATTTTGTTGGAAATTCAAACAATAAGGGCCATAAAAAATTTAATTTAATAATTTGATAAGAACAGTATGTACTTGCACAAAGAATAAGAAAGCCCAGTTACTGCATCATGATTCTGAATTCTTCAAAGCTAAGAACACCATCGCCGTTCAGATCAAACCGATTTATCATCACTTTACACTCCCAAATGGATTTGGAGTCACCCAGTTTACTGAGCATCCTCTTCAAGTTCTTGGGAGTGATGAAACCAGAATTCTCAGTATCATACATACCAAAAGCCTCTCGTAGATCTCTCAACTGCTCTTCCTCTCCTCCAGCCTCCAGAAGACCAGCAACGTCCTCTAGCTCCAAGAAACCATCTCCATCGGAGTCCCACAAGCCAACCACCATCTCCGCCTCTTTAATACACAACTCCCTCCCCCTAAACAACCCTATACGGCGGCTTAACTCCACCGGCGAAACCTTCCCATCACCGTTCTCGTCAAGGTGTTTGAACACAACATCGAATTCTCCTACTTTCATCTTCTCACCACTCCAAAGATTCAGTCTTTATCAAAACACAAGTATGTGCTTAAAGTTCTAGGTGACAACAAGGGTATCACAAGTACTGGGCACTGCTGTTTTTCGAGACTTCAAGGTTGATATGTTAGCTAGCCTGTGAGCAATCTCTAGGCATATATACTAGTGATGAGGCCGTGTTTTTTGTGAAGTTGAACTTTGAATTGAACCTGGGTTTCTGTTTTCCAGATTCTTTATCAACTTGCTTTAACGTAGAAACTCAGGTTGAAACTTCTAATAGGAGAAATTGAGGGTTGAAAACGGGTGAAGGATCGTAATTTCAGAGGAAGGTAAGAAGAAAGTGAGCAAACGCGGTCCAGTCTAAAAAAACTGCCCAACTTAAATAACAGGTAATGAATCAAGTAGGTATTTGGGTGTTAATATTCAAAATTTTAAATTTGTGGTCCAAAATATGTTAGGCTTTATTTACTAATCAGCGGATTGCGTTAACTATTTGTTCTACAATAGTTAGCTAATATCGGATTAATATAGCTAATTTGATTAATGGATGATATCAGCTGTTTATTTAAAAATATTTGGTAAAATTAATTGTTTAATATTAATTAGTTATGTGTAAAATAACTTATGAGGACATCACTAAAAAAAGATTTATAAGGACATAAATATTATATCTTCATATTTCTTTGAATATTCTCATAAGAATTTAGACAGAGCAAAAAAAGTCAACAACATCATTTAAAGCAAAATTTTATAATAATCTAAGAACGACGTCTAACTATCATTAAACTAGAAGTAATATTATCACGAATAGTTGTCATCTCTCTAGCTCTCGATTCTTCAATGCCTTCTTGTGTAGAGTTAACTTCAACATCTCCAAATATATCTGGAGGTATAAATTTAAGATCTTGATCGATGATGTTAAAAGCTAGGTTACCAATTATGTTTCTTTTAATATAGTTATGCAACGCAAAAGCTACACACATTATTTTATTTTGATTCATCAATGAATACTTAGGCATTTTCTTCAATATCTTCCATCAAGTCTTAAGAATATCGAAGCCCTCTCAATACAATTTCTCAATGATGAATGAGTTCGATTAAAAACTTCTTAAGATCCTCCTAGATTTGTACCATATAACTCTGATTGATGGTACCTTGTCTTTAAGTAAAGTATCAAATATTCTTCTTCTTTTGAATAACTTTTATCAACCAAGTAATATTTAGTTGAGTGTTGATAGGGGCAATATAATTAGTATGAATGATATCCTAAAAATTCTAAATCATGAATAGCAAATCCTACAAATCTTAAAATTACTTATCGGTGATTTTGAATATTTGAATTTTGGATTATCGATTGTATCAAGGAAAATACAAGAATTATGTGCTGATCCCTCCTAACTCGCTAAAACTTACGTGAATGGTAAGTCAAAGTTACCAATACATTTATAGTCATTATTCCTTTCCGTCTTCTATCTAGCATTTGATCCTCCTCTGTAACAACTATCGCTAAATGTGTATCATCAATAGCTCCATTACAATGCTAATATAAAATAATAATCATAAGATGATAAAAACATCCATTTTCAATGAAAAATATAATGAAGGGGGAGGGGAAACATTAAAATGTGGCATAAATCTAGCATCATTGGCAATTCGTAGTGGAATCTTGTTAAATTTGGGATCTTTTGGTGCAAATATATCCCTTAAAAATCTATCTATGATCATTTTCTCCAAAATTGACATCTGCATAAGGAATGTAACATCATCTTGTTTACTTAAATGTTGCTGCTCGACAACAATTGATTGGATTTTTAAGATTAGTAAATGAATTTAATGAACATCATTTAATTTTTCATAGTATACCTTTAAAACAAGCAATTGAAATCCTTTTAAAAGTTATTTTTCTAATTATGAATGTATTCCTGCAAAATAATTACAGTGTTGAACTAAAATTGGAAATCATTGATTCAATCCTAATTTTATTCTTATGTTGCAATTTAGTTTAATCAATCAATCAAAATTTAAAAAAATTAAAACTTATTTGCCTATGTCCAAAATAAAATAATTATTTAAAATAATGCTAGAAACTTAACTAAAAAAATGTAGTAGTTAATGAGCATAAAACTTAATTTTAGTTATATGAAAGTGTAATCCCTTAATAAAATTAATCTTATCTTATAAATAAAACTAAAAAAAAGATTTTTAATAATTTAACTATTGAAATTAACATTAAAGACATAATAACTATTTGTATAAACATTTTTACGTTTAAAAATATTCAAATATAAAATATATTTTTAATTTAATGATTTAATTCTTCTTAATTACAAAATTTAATCCAAGTATTAATAAATAAGATGAATGCAACTCGAAACTTTCCCGCCCAACCTAAAATTTGAATCTAACGTTATAGAAAATTTTAATTAGTATAAAATAATTTGGTAGCGATTTTTGTATTGTACAGTACCAAATTCAATGATACTTATTTTATTTAATTAAAAATAAATTCATTTTTAAAAATAATGATATCGATATGAAGCAAAAAAATTTATTAAAAAATTTTCTAACTTGGTTTAATTTTTGAATAAAGCAGAGCACTTTTTGAAGTAAATTGAATTCACATTTTATGTTTGATGCTATTTTTGATTAATTGTTTTAAAATGATGTTGTTTCATCAAAATAATTTAAGAGACTGAAGCCTTTTTGACGTGAGGGGTTAACCTTCTCAACCCGATCTTGATCTAAAATTTAATTAATTTGAGTTTAGCCTATTTACTTTGATCTTGTCTGTGCTGAACATGTCATCCATTTATACAGAGAGAGAGAGTTAAAACAAGAATCTTCTCTACTGTTGACTATGGAAAAAGGAAGTTTTGTCTGGCACAACAGAATTGAAGATTGAAATAATTCTCTAAGGAAAGATAGCCTTCGAAGCAAACCAGTGTATAACTAAAGGGCTGCTTCACAGAATAGTTTGTGTAACTTTAAAGTGGATGACTTTGTTAGAAACTTACAGGTCTCCTCCGCCAACTTGTAGACTGGGGTGTTTGGTTGACTGGAATTATTATTTTAAACAAACCAAGAAGCTTCAGTGGCCTGTCTTCAAATAGAATACTCCATCCAAAGCGAGTACAAAGTAAAGGAAGTTATTTAGTAGGAGAATTTCTTGCTTTATAGCTCTTACATTGTCCATCCTCCAAGATGGAAATGTGCAGGAAGCTCCTAGCAAGAAGAAGGTATATCCATAATCTGGCCTGCCACAAAAATAAGTATATGGTTTAGGCAACGAACTTGGATTTTTTTTTTCCTTAAAAACTGAAATTCATGAAGATCTTATGAACATGCCAATGAATTTACATTCACACAGCCAACACAAAGTAGAAGAAAACAAAAGGGATCGTTGTATTCAAGATATATTAACATTCCGAGTGAATATGAACCACTACTTAACAACTGTAAGCACAAAATTTACACAATGTGACCTACTGTCACATGTCCACATGATCATTTCAATGACTACTTCAATATCCATTTCTGCAACCGTACCTCACGTTACTTTTATTAAAAGACTAGAAGATATTAACATGGTGAAAGCAGAAAAAGTTGTTAGGCTTCAATCACAATTCGTATAACGTCAATCAAGAGCAATTCACAAATCTCAAGAGACCCAATTACAAGAACAAACAACCAAATAAGAAATATATATATATATATATATATATATATATATTACCTCCACTCTCCATCAAATGTAAGCTTAGAAAATTACTTTGGTATCCCGAGTGCAGTTTGGACAAAGCCTGGAATCACGCTTCTGAATATATTAACATGGTGAAAGCGGAACAAGTTGTTAGTCGAACCCTCTATAACCACCACGCTTTGTTGCGTTATTTTTCATACGCTTGATCGGAGCTTGAACTAAAAGCTATAGCTTGTAGTTGGGGTACTTCGAACCCTCTATAACATCCACTTTCCTACCCAAAACTCGAGTTAAAGGTAACGCGGAATCAAATTACTTAAGTCCACCACGTATCCGCCGGTTAGCGAACGTTCAAAGAACCATTGAGCACTCCAGGCTCACTTCTGCGGGTAGCGGGAGTCGAACTCAAGACGTAGTGGTTAAACCTAAGCTCTGATACCACTTTGCTACCCAAAACTCGAGTTGAAGGTAACGCGGAATCAAATTACTTAAGTCATAATACCAACTACAATTAAAGGAACTTGATACAAAAATAGATAATATTAGAACAAAATTAGAACAATGTTATACAGAG
>JANSVA010000007.1:30623056-30663061 GCA_025504915.1 Erythroxylum reticulatum | reverse complement strand
CAAGACTCGCATCATTAATGCTATTTTGATATATAGGAAAATATCTGAACCTCTTTTAAATGTTATTTTATAAGGACAAAATATACAAGATATAAATATCATACTTGTACTAATCAAATATTGCTTGTCACGCCGATTTAACTTAATCCTTAAACTTAATCTGAATTAATTAAATCCAACTCAAAATAATAATTTATTATAACTATTTTAAATTATTAATTTAAGTCAAATTTAATTTATTTAAATTTAATTTAAGAGTTAAGTTAGATCGCTCATATTTGACATATTTTTTCGTTATTTTAATTGAAGTTTAAAAGAAGGATTTTTTTAAAAATTTGAAAATTAAAAAGAGTTTTTTTTTTCAAAAATTTCAAAGATTAAAGAACTAGTTTTTCTAAAATTTATTAAACTATAAGTAGGTACATATTTTTAACCCTAGTATGTCATCTAACTCAACCACAGCCATGCGACCCCAGTTTAGCCTGGGCAACAAACCAAGAAGCTTCAGTGGCCTGTCTTCAAAGAGAAGTCTCCACCCATAAAGTAAAGGAAGTGATTTAGCAGGGGAATTTCTTGCTTTATAGCTGTCACATTGTTCATCTTCCAGGGTGGAAATGTGTAGGAAGCTCCCAGCGAGAATAAGAAATAGAACATAGGTAAAGATAATTATCGGTAGACACAGTATCACATATAAGTCTTATGTTATTATGCACATTTATGTTTTTCTGGACCCGATAATGAATTATATGCTAATTGAATCGAATCTATCAGTTAAATAATTATTGCAAGTACAAAATTTTAAATTATTTCATACACATAACAATTTAATATGTGGGTATTCAAATAATGATATTTGTTAGTTTTATTGTAGTTAGAAAATAATTAAAAATTATGAAAAAAAGAAAAATAATTGAAAAAGCTCTACAACGATAATTATTTATATGTATAATTAGTAAACTATTTTATAAATAAAGGTAATGTTGAAAAACTAGATCGAAAGTTAAATCGATAAAATAATATGTTTAATGTTTAAAATGTTTAGATTATATTAAACCGTTATAAAATTATGAATGACAATTTTTAAGCTATAAGTTTAAATTTAGTTGTTTTTAATGGGCTGATTTATAAACTAGGTCCAGATTTAGACTGACTAAAAATTTAATTATTCTAAAAAAAATAATATTGTTTTATTTAGAAGAGTTAGGTTCCGCATAAACCTAAACTTGAAAAGCTCAATCTTAGATTCAATTAAAAAAATTACGTTATATATATTTTTAATTAAAAAATAATAGGATAGTAATAGCAAAAATGATCCAGGTCAATTTAAAATAAACTAATTTAATTTTCGTTGATTGAGTTTTTTTAAAATTTTGAACTTTGGAATAATTTGGGTTTGGGTAGCCTATCATGTCTGATTTGAAGTTTTAAATTTTTATACAAAACAAATTCGTTTTAAATAAAATGGTATTATCTTTAATTGTTAAAAAATTTAAAAATAAATTTGAACCAGCTTGATTATGCTCGGACCTGCTTGAAACCGAAATCAAAATTTTATGTTAGACTTAGGCATCCAGCTCATTGTCATCTTTAACGGGACGTATTTTTATGAAATTAAATAGTATAATATTTAATTTAATAATTAGATCTATGATATTAAAATTATTATTTTGAAAATCAATTAATCTTAATTTAATAATACATTGAATTAAAAGTTTTAGTGTGATGTAATCCTAGTCAAATAGTCAACCCCATCCATTCATATATAGTCTTAGGTACCAATCCACTGGACCCCATTCCCGACAAATCATTGACCAGACCTGACACGTAACAACGCTGCATGCTGAACACTTGCAACAAAACCCAAGCCTTTCACTTCGAGACCCTCCGTTTCGCTGCTGCTCTCTCAGTGGCAAGACAAGCGAAAAGATGCGAAAATGCCCAACAACATTTGTCGCTTTCTTTAACCCTTCTCTGCCATGCGTCGATCAATCCATGTGTGCTCTGATAGAGACACAGTGTGTGTGCGCAACTTCATTCACACACTGTGTATGTGTGTAAAGTTTACATCAGTAAAAGCTGTACGTGTTATTGAGCGTGTAGAGAGGACTGGCTATGGAGGAGATGAAGATGGGAGTGGTTGGTCAGGTTTTGGCTGTGTGTAGTGACAAGAGTATGGGGATCGGAATTACTGTTTGGGATATGGAAACTGGGGATCGTGTTATGCACATACCAACTTGTGCTTCTCCTCCTCATGGTTTACTGTGCTTGAATGATCGCTTTCTTGTTGCTTCCCAGGTTAGCAGATATCGTTCTGTTGGTGGTGGGTCCGTCTTCACTTGGTCCTTGAACAAGGTAACAGGGTTTAAGACCCCTTTTAGGATTTGGGTTTCTGAAATTTTGCTTGTTTCTAGTCACAATGCAATCCGGAGATCAGTTTCTCACTTTCCTTGAACCTGAAATAGAAAGCTTGTTAACTTTTGATTTCTGGTAAAAGAACTATGATTTTGATTTAGGAATGTCATGAATCTCATGAGGATTCGTGTTCAAAACTTATTGTCTGTAAGGATTAATTTAACAATTTGGGTCCATCTGAGAAATGCTTGTTGAACTCTGTTTCATTTGATGTTCTAATTTCAGTCTCAGTCACCACTTCGAAGCTACCCAATAGAGGCCATAGGACCACTTGCGTCCACCAAGGATGGTGTATATCTTGCAGGTGGTTCTCCTTCTGGAAATGTTTACATCTGGGAGGTTAGTACTGAGCATCTTTTTTTGTCAACTGAAACAGAAAGGGGAACCTTATTCTACACAAAACTCTAGTTCCCAGAGCATGTATTTCTAGCATGATCCTTAGTACTATTCATAAACAGGTGATGTACACATGCATCTGTACTCGATATTTAGTTTTATAGATCATATGAGAAGAATATAATGTGTAGATGACATGTAGGTTACCAGAGGAACTCTGCTCAAAACTTGGTTTGCCCACCGCAAGCCTTTGAACTGCATGACTTTTTCTGAAGATGACGCTCTTCTTATATCTGGTTCAGAGGATGGGATGATCTGTGTGTGGTGTATGATTAGGTAAAGAATAAACATTTCCATTTGATTCTTCGTCACAAGAGGTTACGATACCAAATTCCATGGTTTATTTTTTATTCTGATTATAGATTTTGCGAAGTTTGCTAGATATAGAGAATTTCAGCAATTCTCCATTGTTATACTGTTTGGTGGACCATGTTTCCTCCATAACCGGCCTGTTAACAACAACCTCGATGTTTATATCAAGCTCCCTTGATGGTACATGCAGGGTAATTAGATAGATAATATACCATGTATTACTATTAACTACTGGAGCTTTGAATTTCGATTTCTCATGATTCAGGGATGCAATTCTGTTTTCTCGTAGGCTTGGGGCCTTGTCTCGGGTAGTCCTATACAAACTCAAGAATATTCAATTGGGATAACCGCAATCGTCCTTGATCCTACAGAGGAACACCTGTTTTCTGGAAGCATAGATGGAACAATATTTATCAATGTGCTCCATATTGGTCTAGAGGAAGATCCTTCTATTTTTGCTGAAGATCAACCAGTTGAGCTGAAAGGACACAAGTAATGTGTAACGTATGCATAAAGTTTCCTCAAATTCATTGTCAAACCTATAGGAATTGGGATGTTAAACAAAATATAACAAAAACTAATCATTATCTATTCATTATGGAATGTTACTGATTGTATAGTTAAAAACGAGCAGTGCCTGAAAGTAGTTATCAGCCACTTACTGCTACTGTTGCTGAGCAGCTAGATTACAATTTATCAGACTTTACTTCTCTGTGTTGAGATGACATCTGGTGATTATCGGCATTGCAATGTAGATAGAAATGTATCTTGAAGTTTTAAGTATGATTATTTCGAATCTTGGTCAAGTTTTCTATTTTTTGGTGCCAAAATGATAACAATAAGACTCTCTTCCTTCATCCAGCGGATCGATAACAGCATTGACCTTCAGCGCATTAGGTTTGTTATCGGCCTCCACGGACTGCACTGTATGCCTTTGGAATGTCGCAAGTGGAGTAATTATACGAAGATTTGACCATCGGAAAGGTAAGCACAATCCTACCCATCATCACCTTCTTATGATTCTGTTTTATTGCGAGTGAATGGGGATGTAGTAACACCGATAGCATATAAAACACCTCTTTGTTTGGCAAGCCTATACAGTCACTCGGAATGACAAATGTCCTCTTTTCTAAATTCTGACACTGATCAATATAATTCTGGAAGATATTTGGATCCATATTCATTCCGGAAACTGACGTTGATGAAGGTAACAGACTTACGGTGGATGTGTGACCTCACCGCAGATATAGACTGAGCTAATTTGGAAATTTCTCTTTAATCTTACTTTACAGGGCCTGTAACTAACCTTTTAGTGCTTCCGATATCTTCTCTACTACCTGCACCAAACCATCGAAGAGTGTTCAATCAATTCCCTGTATCTTTGCTCGGCAAGTTTCCTGAGCCGGATAAATTATCCAGGGGAATGATCACTACTCTTCACTCATGTCCATCCCTTGAGGGAAATCATACTCTTGGCGATTCTGGAAGCACCAGCTCAATAAATCAGCAAATATTGGAGATGCAGGTCAGTCTCTCTTTCCCTTCTCTGGCATGCTATGCTCGTGTGAATTGTGATGCTTGAACAGATAAAATAGCATCAAGTTTTGCTTTTTCCCGAGATTTTCCATAGAACTTAATCTTGATTCCTTGCACTGGGGATACAAACCAGCAAGGACTGACACCTGGAGCCTTGGAAATGAAGGTAGATATAAACATAGAGAACCGCATATGGGCCTTGAGTATGGCAAAGCACGTCATAGAAATGAACAAACATTTGCAGTCTCGATTGTTGGACATGATGCAGATGCGATTGTTTTGGGGTGCCGAAAGCAACTCGACCTCTGCAAAAAAGAGCAAGAAGCTCAAAATTGAAAAACCTTCATTAGAGACAGAGAAGCCATCTCAACTCCAGGGTTGAAAATGTCACTGTAGTGACACCTCTATAGCTTGAGGGCTGAAATAACCTTGTAAATATCAGGACCAATAATCTTTCAAAACGTTATGATCACTGATCAATAACAAATGATTGCTCTTTATTCCTCCATTTGCTTATCTACATTTGTTACTGGAGTTTATAGCTTATCCAGGCATTGAAGATAGTTGCAGTAGTTTTCCTGATACGGGGGAAGTTTTCGTTGAAGCGCAAGGATTGTAAAAATCTCGCTGATAGGGTCTGGGTTGCCTTAATGCATATTGTATAATTTTCAGTTGCACGAAATAATCTCTAAATAATGTATTCTAAATAAATTATATGAGGAAATAACAATAAAATTGAGAGTATTAATAACTTGAATTCAAAACATCACAGATTCCAATTAATTTAATTTATAACTTAAAGCCTAGTCGGAAGCCTAAATGGGGCTTCAAAAAAGGCATATCAAATTAAAAAAAGGCATAGTAAATTGACTCAATAAATAAAACTTATCTAGAATAAAAGAAGTTTTATTTAAATTGAACTAATTTTAATCTAAATTTAAAATCAATTAGATAAATTTAAGATTTTAATTATTTGAAATAAGAAAATTTTACTTTAATTGAAATTGAATTTTAAAGATGGCATATACAATATTTAAAATTAAATTAAAAATTAAACCAATAAAATAAAAAATTTAAAGTTTAAAAAGTTTAATCAAGATTACACTTGTCACGTTAAAGATTGAATTTTTTATTCATAACCTTACTTGGGGTTTTTGATTTGGATAAGCCTAGTAAAATACTAAAATCTGTGGCCCTAAACGACGCGCCGTTGATGTTAATGAGCCACTGAACCGCGGCGACTGCCTCCACGTGTGCTAATATCCAATTAAAGAAATACATCAAATTCTCTGTTTCAAAATTCAACTGATTGGGTCCCACCTATCACGCATTAACCAGTGACCACGGGCTCTGCCCCTGAACTGTTAGTTTGTTGCTTGCTTCCTGAACAGTGAAATCTCTTCTCTGCCGATGATCGCCCTCCGCCACCTGATTGCGAAAACAGTCAGAATTTCGGCGGCGCCACCACTCCGCCGATTCGTGCAACTATCTGTTTTCCGGTTCTACTCTTCGATCGGCGCAGCTCAACTGCAGCTCGACCCCGACGAGTACGAGGACATTAACTGCCGCGATCCGCTTAGGAAGCTTGTGACGGACACGGAAGGAGATGTTCCGGTGAGAGTGCAGTGGTCGTTCATAGGGTATCCACAAACTAAAAAGCATGTGTTCGCAGAAAGACTCTCGAAGTTTTTGAAAGTTCCTCACATTTCTATGGCCAGTCTCGTCCGTCAAGAGCTCCATCCTCGCTCTTCTCTTTACAAACAGGTTTTTAGCTCTGTTATTCATTTTCTTAGAATTTGTTGTTTTTATTTTTCTGTTATTTTGGTGTTATCTTTTTTTTTTTTTGTTTATGGAATTTCTTTTATATGTTGAGTTAGTCCTTGAATCTCGCAGCTAACTGCCTTTTTGATTACGGAGCTGCTTCTTCGCTTTTGCTTAACTCTATTCTTGTTCTTCCTTGGAATATAGATTGCAAATGCAGTGAATCGGGGAGAGCTTGTTTCAGAGGACGTAGTAATCGGCCTACTTTCAAAACGGTTGGAAGATGGGTGCAATGAAAGAGGTTTCATTCTGGATGGAATTCCGCGTTCTCAATCCCAAGCTGTAAGCTGTTGGATCTAAATTTTGACATTATTTAGCTAGTATCTATTGAATACTATAACCTTAGATAAGATAACATAGAAAAACTAATGTATTGTTGCCATGAGTGTCCCCTTTCTGGAGATTCTTTGCTTTAGATATAATTCATACTTGCCGAAACTACGAATTACAATTTGAGTTCAGTTCCGTCTAAACTGGTTCGGTCAAAATGATTTCGTTTGGACTCTCGGGCCTCGACCCGTTACCATCCCAAAAATTTGATTAGGTTTTTTTTTTTCTACTAGCAATATGTATAACCAAAGACTCCCTGTTTACGTGACTGCCCTTTTCATGGTTTCGCAGGATATCCTTGAACACCTTGTGGATATTGATTTGGTTGTGAATTTCAAGTGGACTGATGATTACTTGGTAAAACATCAAGAAGGTAGTACCTTTTCTCTTATTAATCCTTGTGAGCACATTCGATGGCAAATTTACTGATGTAACCATGCAGTGTACTTAGCAAGCATGTTGCTCTGCTATTGCAGAGGGTGCCTGGAAATATAAACTCGAGGCCTATGTTAAGCAGGTAACCTTTTCATAAGTTAACAGACTTAATATGATAATCGCACATAGATCTTCTGACGGTAGCCCCCTGAATTATCTACAGAGTTGGTGAAGATTGATTATAATTCCATCTCGTTAAAATTGGTTGAAGCTTTGAATTATTTGGCTCTCCTGTCAAATTAGTAGGGATTTGCAGTTTTGGATCATTATGTAATCATGGTTGAAGCCCTCATTTACATGGGGGCTTGCAGCTACACTGATGTCAGTTTACTTAAGAAGAAATGTAACTCAATGAAAGATGAAAATGCATAATTCAGCCCGCATAGTGGGAGAGGAAGTAGCCTGTTTATTGATTCGGATATAGACAATGTTTTACCCGGTGCTAAGGAAGAAAGCTATTTGCGGTTCCAGATGTGGCAATCGTGTGGATTACTGAAAACCAAGATTTTAACCCATTTGTCTTATCTTGCTTAAGGAATTTGAGCTAAGTGCCCTGCAAAAATATGCATCAATCATTATGTATATACACAGATTTACTTGTGTGTGCACCTACTGGCCAAACCATATCAAGGGTCTCACAAATATGCTTCCTTTGCTGGTTATATTTAAGAGTTGAGTTAAATTATTATATTAAGAAAATTTGTTTGGTTTTAATATATTATTCGTTGCATTTTTTCATTTTTAATTTTAATGATTATTTAAAAAATTTTTTTTGAAACATTAAAATTTATGAATATTTTTTTCAAAAATTTTAAAAATTGGGACTTTTTTTTTTTTTAATTACTCTATTGAAAGAGAGTAGTTAATGAATATTGATGATCAATTTTTTTCTCTGTGCAGAGCAAGCCTCTGGAGGATTATTACCGGAGACAAAATAAGCTTCTTGATGTTCAAGTGGGATGCGTGATTGGGGACACTTGGAGAGGGCTGTTGGCCGCGTTGTGCCTAAAGCACATTGATCCACTATTTTCCTCGAAGGAACTGGGTCTGGATGCACGAGCTACTCCCCTCAACACCTCATCTTTGCCATTTGGACGATGGTGGAATGAACTGTAAAAAGTACTAAAATTCATTCCAAATAGAACCAAATCAGAACTCTAACTTGACCTGATATGAGCTCATACTGCAAGTTCTAGGGGCTGACCTCCGAAGATGGACTGCTCCATAACTCGGAACATTCAAATTTACTGTTAAAAGGCAAAAATTTAAACAAAACAAGATAAACGACAGAGAAATGAAAAAATAGGGTTAAGCTAGATGAAGTTAGATTCGATTGACTTCAAGCATAATAAATTCAATATTTTTGAAAAACATTAAAATACAAAACTATTTTTTGGTTATATATATCTATGTTTATGTTTAAAAAATAATAATTATATATTTTTATATTAATTTGAGAGAAGATAGTCATATAGTTTGCTTGTGAACAATGTAACAAGAATTAGTTCTGGCCAAAACATTAGCAGACGTATTGCATTTCCTTCCATGCCTAAGCGTCATATATAAGGTATTTGATAAGTAAAGCCACTTCAAGGGTGCTAACCTCCTTAAGATGCGATGAAGAAAGCTATTAAAGGGACAATGACGAGAAGAAGAAGAATAAGAGAGGGAAAGTGTACTGTAAATCATTATCTGACCGAATTCTTCACAAGCTACGTCATAATAGAATTACAAACTAAAGTTTTCAACAATACCCTCAAACAACTTAGTCTAACAAAACAATCCATTAACTGAGTACACAGTCATCTAACTTATCTTGGGTTGGTGTCTGATTCGGATGGGCCTTCTATTTGCAATGTCATTCTTATCATTATCCACGCCATCAAGAACAACCTTGTCCTCAAGGTTGAAGGTTAGGTACATCTTTCTGAAGCTGTCCAGATTTTCCCAAGATGCTTCCTCCAATGTAAAACCTATCGATTGAATCAGAATTTGAGGAGTCCAGCTATTGCCAATCTTGATGTTGCGAGAGTTAAGAATAGCTAACGGAAGGATTAGAGGCTGATTATCCACAGCAGAGGAAGGTAGAGTAAGAGCTGGAGTTGTTGTAGGGTTGGGGCATAATTTCAAGATTGATATATGGAATGCTGGGTGAGTCGGGCATCCTTCGGGTAGCAAGAGTTTATAAGCAACTAAGCCTACCCGTTTGATGATTTGAAAAGGTCCATAGAACTTCTTACTGAGCTTGGAATAGGAAGCACCAGCGAGGGATTTTTGCTTGTAAGGTTATAGTTTGATATAGCGCCATTGACCTGGTTCAAAATGGACTTCACTGTGTTTTTTATCTGCCTGAATTTTCATTCTCAGTTGAGCTTGCTGCAGCTTGGTCTTTAATGAAGCAAGGAGCTGGTCCAAATCTAAGAGAAACAAATCAGCAGCTTCATTGGAAGAGGATCTTGGGATGTAGGAAGGTATATTCGGTGGTGGTTTGCCATATACAGCCTGAAATGGAGACATTTCAATGGAAGAATGTAGGGATGTATTATAAGATAATTTCGCCCATATTAGATTTGAAGGTTTGTCCATCACTAAACTCCTCAAATATTATTCTAAAGATCGATTAAGGACCTTCATTTGGTCATTTGTTTGAGGATGATATGCACTGGAAGTAGCTAGAGTTGTACCACTGTACTGAAACAAGGCTTTCCAAAAATGGCTCAGAAAAATTGGATCCCTATCAAAGAAAATCGTTTTGGGAAAAGAGTGGTGTTTAACCACCATATCCATAAAGAGTGATGCCACTGCCAAAGCTGTAAATCCTGTTTTCAACACTCCAAAATGTCCATATTTGGACAATCTGTCAATCACAACCAAGATAACCGAAAATCCATTAGAAGGTGGCAACCCTGTGATGAAATCCATCGAGATGTCCTCCCAAATCTGTTGTGGAATTGGTAATGGTTGCAAACCACCTGGAAGCTTAGCAGTACTATATTTAGCTTGTTGGCAAGTGTGACAGTTGGATATATACTACTCAACACAACTACGCATTTTATCCCAATAGAAACTAGAAGATAATCTACTCAATGTCTTATGAATACCGGCATGCCCTGTTACTGGAGTGTTATGGAATTCAAAAAGTATTTTAGTAATCATAGGACATGTGTGGTTTAAGCAAATTTGGTTTTGTTTATAAACCATGCCATTTTTTAATGAAAAAGTTAGTGTCTAAGGTGTTGCTATCTTGTTGTTTTTTACAGGAGTTGATTGAAGTAAGGATCAGAGAGCACCTCTTTTTTAATATTGGTAATGAGATGGAAAACTAGAATGGAGAGAGCTTGGAGTTCCGGTTGGGATTAAGTATTTGGTGGAGGGTGAAATTGTCTAGAAAGTACGTCAGAAATAACATTAGATTTTCCCGTCTGATATTGAATGCCAAAGTCGTAGCCCATAAGTTTGACAAGGAATTTATGTTGATCAGGAGTGTGTATGGGTTGTGTGAGAAGGTCAATCAAGCTGTGGTGGTCAGTTAATATCGTAAAATGGTTTCCCAAGAGATATTGCCTCCATTTACTAACAACTTGAGTCAAAGTATATAGTTCCCTTATATAAGTTGAAGACTTAGCAAGGTTTGGTGATAGTTTTTTACTAAAGTATGCAATTGGGTGATTTTGTTGCATAAGGACAACCCCTATACCTAAACCAAATATGTCCGTATGGATTTGGAAGGGCTTTGAAAATTCTGGCAGAGATAAGATTGGGGCAGTGACTAAAGCTTTTTTAAGGGCTTCAAAAGCATTTTGGGAATCCTAAGACCATTGGAACTTGTCTTTCTTTGGCAAATAGTGTGAGGGCATGAGCAATAGAGGCATAATTGCATACGAATTTGTGGTAGTATCCTGTGAGACCTAGGAAACCGTGAAAGGATTTGAAATTGTGTGGTACTTTCCAGTTTTGGATGGCAGAAATTTTTTTGGATCAGGATTAATACCAGAAGCTGATATAATATGGCCTAGATAGTCAATTTTGGTGTAGGCAAATAAGCATTTAGATTGCTTGGCGAATAAGGAGTGTGAATGTAAGCATTCTAGAATGATTTGGAGGTGACTAAGGTGATTTTCAAATGTTTTGCTGTAGCTTAGAATGTCATCAAAGAAGACAATGACAAACTTGTGGAGGAAAGGCTTGAAAGTGAGGTTCATGATAGCTTGGAAGGTAGAAGGAGCATTGGTTAGCCCAAAAGGCATTACAAGAAACTCGTAATGACCTTCATGTGTTCGAAAGGCAATTTTATGGATGTCATGACTATGGATACGAATTTGGTGATATTCGGCTTTTAAGTCAAGTTTGGAACACACCGTTGCACCATGTAATTCATCGAGTAATTCATCTACTGTGGGAATGGAAAATTTGTCTTTAACGGTGACTTAGTTGAGAGCCTTATAATCGACGCAAAAGGGCCAAGTGCTATCTTTTTTTTTGAACCAATAACATAGGGGAGGAGAAAGGGCTATGACTATGCCTTATTATACCAGCACTTAACATTTCAGAAACCAAACGTTCTATTTCAGTTTTGTGGTGATGGGCGTATCGGTAAGGTTTGACATTAACAAGTTTTGTGTTAGGAAGGAGGTGTATGTGGTGGTCAATGGTACGATTAGGGGGTAAGGATTTGGGTTCCATGAACACATCCTCACACGATTCTAGCAAGGAATTCAAAAGATTTGAGTTAGAATATACCTCTGTCAAATCCATTGAGTAGAAGTAAAAGAATATAGCTAGAAGCATTCTGAAATTCCGCCTGTGGTTGCCATACGGCGAACCTGATGCAAATGGATCTCATCCAACTGGTGGTGTGAGTTTCCTGTCAATGTGATTAATTTCCCCTTATACTGAAATTCCATAGTAAGATTTTGGTAGTCTGTTGTGATGTGCCCAAGACTTGCTAACCATTGTACTCCAAGTACAATATCTGCTCCCTGTAAAATGATGACATAGAAATCAATCAAGAAAGTTTCATCTCCTAATTTGAGTTTCACCCTTGGGCAATAGCCTTCACAGGCTAACAATTGGCCGTTTCCCACCATGACATTGAAGTGAGGTGAAGTGACTATCGATAGCTTTAGAAAAACAGCCACTCTCTCTTGAATAAAATTATGGGTACTACCCCTATCTATAAGTGTTTGGACTGGAACACCTGTAATGTGCCCCTGCAACTTCAGTGTACGTGGACAAAATTGCCCTGCCATAGTATGAAGACTGATCTCTGGAGTCTCCAGTAGTGAGTTCTTAGTTGGAATATCTAAAGAACTGGCAATATCTGTTGAATCAACATCAGTATCGTCATCTATCAGCAATAGAAATAATCGACCTTTACAGCAATGACCTACATGAATTTTTTCATCGCAATTATATCATAAACCTTTCTCACGACGAGCCATCATCTCTAAGGTGGAGAGTTTCTTGATAAGGAAGGTATTTGCGGTATTTGTAGGGGAAAGTAATTTGGATGCGGGAGGGTGGGAAGCAAAGGAGGATTGTTGTTTATTTTTGGTTGTGTATAGGGCTTGACCCACGGTTTGTCAGAATTTTGATGAGACTGAAAATGATGATCAGAAATTTTATCTGAGTACAATCGAGCTAATGCCATAGCTTGTATCAGGGACTAGGGTTTGGCAACCTGTACCTCCTTACGAACGTCAGATTGTAACCCTAAAATGAAGCAGCTCATTAACACATGTTCGAGTAGATTAGGAGTTTTGTTAACTAATTGTTCAAACTGGTTTTGATAATCACTGAGGGTCAAAGTTTGAACCAGTTTGCTTAACTTCCCAAAATAATCTTCGTATTCCGAAGGTCCAAATCTCTTCTCAACAGCCAGTTAAAAGCCATCACAATTAACGATCAGATTACTATTGTTCATCCAATCAAACCATTCTAAAGCTGGACCATCTAGATGAAAGGAAGCAATTAACAATCGCTAAGCAATCGGAGTGTTATACTAGTCGAAGTATCTTTAGATGCGTGATATCCAAGCTAAAGGGTTGTCGTTGTTGAATCTGGGAACATCTAGCCCCATAGTTTTGATTGGTGGTGGAATAGGATGTTGGTGTTCGAAGGATTGTTGTTGGACAATAGGTTGTTGGAACGGTGACGGAACTGGTTATTGTTGAAGCTATAGTGGGGGCCTGTGTAATTGTTGCTCAACCTTGGCATCTAAGGCCTGTAATTCAAGAGCAAGATCTCTCAAGGATGCAGTGATGGCTTCGATATTAGTGTTCTAGTTTGTGATGAGAGTAGATTGGAACTCATGCAATGTTGTAAGTTGAGCAATCGCCTCCTCCATTCTAGCTTACCTCATGCCTTCAACCATTTGGATTGTCGGGAGGAATCGTCTCTCAACGAGAGCACCAAAATGATAAGTAAAGCCACTTCAAAGGGGCTAACCTCCTTAAGATGCGATGAAGAAAGATATTAAAGGGACAATGACAAGAAGAAGAAGAAGAAGCAATAGAGAGAGAAGGTAGAGAGGAAAAGTGTACTGTAAATCATTATCTATCGAATCCTTCACAAGCTACAACATCATAATAGAATTACAAAGTAAAATTTCCAACAATACCCTCAAATAACTCAGTCTAACAAAACAATTCATTAACAGCTACAACATCATAATATAATTATAAAGTAAAATCTCCAACAATACCCTCAAATAACTCAGTCTAGCAAAACAATTCATTAACCGGGCTCATAGTCATCTGAATTCTTGAGTTTGTGTCTCATTCGGATGGGCATTCTATTTGCAATGTCATTCTTATCATATAATCTTACACTCCAAAACCCTTCTAAAGCCCTACTTTCTTCTTCCTCTGTAGCCGATACCCTAAAACCCCCAAGTCATTTGACAAAAGAAGAGACACAAAGTTTCCAACTTTTAAGTCTCTTTAACAATGTCCTTGTACTTGTTACATGAGGCAGCCTCTGGTTACAGCTTGTTTTTGGCTCATGGGCTAGATGAAATCGGGCAAAATGTTGAAGCTGTGCGGAGCTCCATTTCAGATTTGAACCGGTTTGGCAAAGTCATGCAACTCACGGATTTTCAACCTTTTAATTCTGCTATTGATGCTCTTTCTCAGTGTAACTCTATATCCGAAGGTGAATAGCAAATCAGCCCGTCAAGTGTGTATCTTTCCTCTAGATTTTTGGGATATAAATGGTTTTCGAATGCCGCTTTTCTGGGTTTGATTTGGTTTGATAAGATTTTAATGGGAATTCGGTAGAGTTTGCCTGACATTTCGTGCCTTTTACCTTTAGGTATGTTTATGAATTTTGGTCTAGTGTTTGATATGGCATCAATTTGTATTTCCAGGCATTATGACTGATGAGTTAAGGAGCTTTTTGGAGCTTAATCTTCCAAAAGTCAAGGAAGGTAAGAAGTCAAAATTTAGTTTATGAGTTGCCAAGCCTAAGCTTGGATCACATATCTTTGAGGAGACTAAACTCCCTTGCCAAAGTAATGATTTTGTTCTTGAGCTTCTCCGTGGTGAACGTCTTCATTTTCCGCACTTCATAAAGGACCTAAAGGTTCAGAATTCTTGTATTTTTCAACTTCTTGTGCTCTCTTTGCTCACAATACTAAGCTTCCTTCTCTGATTTGTCCTGTTGTCTGACATTATAAAGCCTTGTGACTTGGAGAAAGCTCAACTTGGTCTAGGATATAGCTACAGCAGGGCAAAGGTCAAGTTCGTTGTAAATCGAGTTGATAACATGGTTATCCAAGCAATTTTCCTTCTTGATACTCTTGATAAAGATGTTAATTCATTCTCGATGAGAGTCAGGTATACTCCTCATAATCTGGATATGATATTTTTGTCCGGATATGATACTGTCGTGGTGCTAAGATGTGTAAATCTAGAATCTCTCATTTCTTTCCACAGGGAATGGTACTTTTGGCATTTCCCTAAGCTGGTGAAGATTGTCAATGACAACTACCTCTATGCAAAAGTTGCAAAATTCATTGAGGACAAGTCAAAACTATCTGAAGAAAAAATCCCTTAGCTAACAGAAATACCAGGAGATGAAGACAAGGCAAAGGAGGTTGTAGAAGCTGCAAAAGCTTCAATGGGCAGGATACCCAAACATTGTTCTCAATGTCAACTGCTGTACATATTTTATTTATCTATGTTCATCTTATCTTTCCATTTCTTTCAGGGAAGGATCTATCCCTAGTTGATCTAATTAATGTACAACAGTTTGCTAAAAGGGTAATGGACCTTGCAGAATTTAGGAATAAGGTCCATGAATATTTAATTGCTAAAATGAATAACATTGCACCCAATTTAGCCTCATTGATTGGTGAAATTGTTGGAGCTCGTTTAATATCTCATGCAGGTAGTCTCACAAGTCTGGCCAAGTGCCCCTCTTCTACCCTTCAAATTCTTGGTGCTGAGAAGGCCCTCTTCAGGTTTGTGATGCCTGGAATTAATTTCGTCATAATTTGTTTTCTGGATTTTTAATTATTGTAAGATGAGATTATTAATTCTTTCTAATGTTCACTACATATTTTGTTATTCAAACAGATTGGTTATTCACGCCCCGAATTGATTTATCTGAATAAAAGAACATGACTTGTACCATTCACTTGCAGTCTTTTCTAAAGGATTTGTTGAATTTACTTTCCAAGATTAATGTGTTTTGATATTTTATTCAGGGCATTGAAAACCCGAGGAAATACTCCAAAATATGGTTTGATTTTCCATTCATCTTTTATTGGTAGAGCATCTGCTCGCAACAAGGGACGCATGGCTTGTTATTTGGCAAATAAATGCTTCATTGCATCTCGTATTGATTGTTTGCTGATAAATTCTAGTATTTAGAGAGTTTTATTTGTTGCATCTTTCTTGTTGGATGTACTTTCATGCATTTAAAGTACAGTGCAAAGAGTGGTATTACTGTTTTTGGGGAGACACTGAGGAAACAAGTAGAGGAGCGTCTTGATTTCTATGACAAGGGAATTGCACCTCGGAAGAATATTGATGTGATGAAATCTGCAATTGAAAGTGCTCAAAACAAAGGTGTGCAGTTATTGAAAATTATACTTTAGATAATTTAGCAAATGTAGCCAATTTTTTTTGTTAAATTTGATTAACTTATTAATCATATCCTTTTTCTTTCAATTATTTTGGAAAAAATGTCATATTAAACGATTGTGTAGCGAATCATATTGAAGTGGAGATTATCATGTTGGATTCTACAACTGAAGATATGGATACAGAACAGGTACCAACTATAAAATCATAAAAGAAAAGCAAAAAGAAGAAATCAAAATCAGAGGCTGCAGATGATGGTGAGCCTTTGGATGAGGACAAGGCAACAACTGCTGATGCTTCAAATGATGCAAAATCAGAGAAGAGAAAGAAGAAAAAAGAGAAGAGAAAATTTAAGGGGGAGTAGACCGTTGAGAACTTGGATGGTGTAAATGGGATCGCTGCCGAACAAGATGGTAGCAAGAAGAAGAAGAAGAGTAAAGACAAGGATAGGCAAGATGTGCCAACTGCAGGGAAGGTTAAGAAGAAAAAGAAGACAAAAAGACCAGATGATGAATGACTTCATGGTGTGTATGACAAGTTCGTGTTAATGTCAATGTCTTCCAAATACCATATTACAGACGCAACCTCATCCTTTTATCTATCAGAAAGATGATATATTGCTTGTGCCAGAATATCAAAGTTTTGAACTTTCATCCTAGCTTTAGTTCTCTTTTCTTTCCTTTTGTTATTTTTAATACGATGGTGAGGTAGAGAATTACTTTGGCAAAGCAATTATATCATGCCAATAGCCATTGGCAACCATTAAAGGAATTGGATGTTGGTTTTCAACTTCTCTCAAGTCCTCTAACAGTGGTAGTAGCTGAACGGTTGGTTGGTTTTTAAATTAAGAGATGATTTAAGGATTAAATATTTTGTTTAATTTTTATTTTAAAAACTATTATTTATTTCTATGTTATTATTTAATTGTTATATGACCATAAAGCGAACATGTAAAATTTCAAGATTAAGAACTAAAAGGGGCAATGCAGTCATAGAAAAAGTCTGGTTTTTGGTAAGACCGACATTTGCTTGATTTTGAAGCCAAACTCCCAACGTTCGAGGGTCCAAACAAAGGAAAGCCTCTATCTTTACTTGACCCTTTACCTATCTCTCACTGCTTTTAACCCTCGCAAGAAGGATTCACACGAAAAAGGAGCCTTCACTATGGCTACCTCTTCAACAGTCAACTTAGAGGATGTGTCGTTGATGGATCTCATGACTGAACTCCTCCGTCGCCTAAAATGCTCAACAAAACCTGACAAATGCCTTGTCGTCATCGGTAATCTCTATCTCCATTGTGTCTCAATCTTTACTAGCTTGAATGCTCTGCTCGCAAGTGTAAAGTTTTGAGCTTTTCGGTTTACAAGAGTCAAATGGGCAAATTCAGATCCGAGAACTCTTTTTGGTCTTGTGCAAATAGTTGTTGCTTTCTTGCTTTGAGTATATCTCTCTTGCAGATTGTTGGGGGAAATGGGAAATATAAGGACACGGACTATTTATCTACTCTGGGCTTTACTTTTTTTTTCTAGATTTCGTTTTGAGGGGGTTTGCACTGTTAGTGGAACTTTAGTTCAAGCTCCTGTTTCTTTCTTAGCTACAGTGCATTTTTCTGTTGGACTTTTGCGGGTTTACACTATATGGATTTAAATTTAACTATAGTTCCTTTTTATTTTGGTGGGAAATCTTAGCCTCCATTTTGAACATTTGATTTAAAACACTTTTAGACAGAGAGGATTTCACCCCACATCTCTCCTCAATTCATTTGAATTTAATGAAAATATAGACTCTCTCCCTCTTATCGTATGGCATGGATATGGCAATTGCTGTTGTGTCTATATATGTTTGGTTAATCAATACTTTGTTTGGTCTTGAACATCTCCAAAAACCCAGTTGTATG
Organism: Erythroxylum reticulatum; assembly: GCA_025504915.1. Taxonomy (NCBI): domain Eukaryota; kingdom Viridiplantae; phylum Streptophyta; class Magnoliopsida; order Malpighiales; family Erythroxylaceae; genus Erythroxylum; species Erythroxylum reticulatum. Next base: position 30,644,836 of record JANSVA010000007.1, on the reverse strand, counting down.
ATAGCTATTGCAGGCAGATTTGTGATTGTATAGACGATTACTGACCTGCCGTCTTGTCTAGTGTGATGTCTGTTAGCCTATCAGCAAGACATATATAAAGAATATTTGCATTGCTGTAATTCCTAGAGTTGTGCGATTTGCAGGTCCACCTGGATCTGGGAAAGGTACTCAATCACCAATCATCAAGGAGGAGTATTGCTTGTGCTACTTGGCTACTGGTGATATGTTGAGAGCTGCAGTTGCCGCTAAAACGCCTTTAGGAATCAAGGCTGAGGCTATGGACAATGTATAAACCCTGAACCATTCCTGATCCTTAATCAATGTTCTACGTCATACTTGTGGTGTTTCTTAATCGTCTAATGGACACTCATGTGTAGTTTTCCCAGGGACAACTTGTTTCAAATGACTTGGTTGTTGGCATTATAAATGATGCAATTAAGAAGCCGTAATGTCAAAAAGGTTTCATTCTTGATGGATTTCCTAGGACTGTGATCCAGGCACAAAAGGTGTTATTATTTAATATAACCCTTCAGAAATATATCTCTTGTATACCTTTCAGAATTGGTGGATTCTTTCTAGGTGTGCTTTGAACCTTGTTTCAACACCTTCTTCATGCAGCTTGATGAGATGCTGGATAAGCAAGGGGTTAAAATTGATAAGGTGCTCAATTTTGCAATTGATGACGCAATTTTGCAATTGAGGATTACAGGTCGCTGGATCCATCCTTCTAGCGGTAGAACCTATCATTCAAAATTTGCACCTCCCAAGGTTGCCGGTGTTGATGATGTAAGGCAGTGTGATCATATTTCCTTCCTATTGATTATCCATCAGTTTAAACTAACGTTTAGATAACTAGTTTGCTAGATGTCGAGTTCCTCTGCGTTCTATATTATAAAGGTATTAACAATTTGAAAAACATTAATCAGCACACCTGATCAACTTTTTGTAGTGTTTTCATTTTCCTCGGTGTTATGTTACTGGGAATCTAATCCAATTGCTTTTACCTCAGGCTGGAAATCCAGTTCTATATTGTTATAACGTGAGGTTGGCAAAGGAGCACCGTTTAACTTACAATTAGATGAAAAGACGTTAGAACTTAATACTTGTTTTTGTTTTGTTAAAGGTAACGGGAGAACCATTGATTCAACGTAAAGATGACACTGCAGTAGTTCTTAAGTTGAGGCTTGAGGCATTCCACAAGCAAAATGAGCCAGTGAGTCTCTTGTTTTCTTTCTGTTACTATAAGTTGACCTTCTTATTAATAAATCCATAGTGGAGACTTTTAGCTAGTATAGAACGTCATCTGGGTAGGAAGAATTAAATTCAACCTTCACAATGACTTCAGGATTTGTCTTACGATTCTATTTATGATGTTTCTTTGAAATTCAAATGCAGGTAGTTGATTATTATAAGAAGAATGGTGTTGTTGCAGATATTCATGCAGAGAAACCTCCAAAAGAGGTTACAGTTGAGGTTGAGAAAGCTCTTTCCTGATAGAAGAATACTCTTCATAATTTGTAGACAGACTTTTCTTGCAATCTTCATGAAACTTTCTTTATCAAACATACCGATTCCTTTGTTTCTATTTTGTTTTGACTGCAAATAGCGATTCATTCTGCTATTGAGGTTTTACCTGAGTTCTCAAAGAAATAAAACCATCAATTACAGCTTTACAAAAGTTCCTCTTCATTTTCATTGTTGGCAAACCGTCAAGTAATGCTAGGGATACTAACAATTGGACTAACTTGTGCTTACAATTGATCTTACAAGTTGAAGACTGTTGGTCCAAGTGAGATTCAATTAAGGATGACAATTAGCTAATTGGTAGAATCCGGTCGCCTGAATTTAATTCATTAGCTAGTGTTCAGTCCAAAACTTAATTGAACCTTGACAAAACAAGTTTGAACTTCAGCCTAATCGGATTTTGAGTCAGTTTGTAAAGTTTGAGCCTATTAAATAAGAAAGCGATAAAAATTTAAAATCAGGTCAAATTAGGTTTTAGCAAGGCAAGCTTCAACTCAATTGTACTTTGGGCTAGCTTGTAAAGTCCAAGTTGACTTGACAAGAAGGGGTGGGTACGTTCCAGAGGAGATACAAGGGGTGATTGATGAAATTAAAAAAGTGTGTGAGTGAGACAAAAGTGTCATGAGATTAACCTTAAACCTAGGACTGCTCTGATTATTGATTGGCCATACAAGTATCCTCATGCTCAGAAGGATGAAATCAAAAAAATGGTTAGAGAAATGGTAGTTGTGGGAATTATCCAGCCCAGTATTAGTCTATTATCAAGTCCCGTGCTTTTGGTTAGAAGGAAAGGCAAAATTACCTAGGTCTAAACAAAGTTATTATTCTTAAAGCTGGATTTGAAATTTGGTTATCACCAAATCAAGTGCATTTAGAGATGTGCCAAAGAGGCTTTTTGAACCCACGAAGAGTATTATAAATTCATGGTTATGACCTTTGGGTTAATGAACGCACCAGCCACATTTCAATCATGAATGCTATATTTAAACCAATAATGAGGTAGGGGTGTTAGTATTCTTAGATGACATACTGTTTCTAGTGCCTCACTAGACTAGCATTGATGTCTAGTAGACTTAAGATCTAAGTGACAATGCAAAGAAAGAGAAAGAAAAGAAAATACTAATTTGTATTGATAATAACCAAGAAATAAGGGCACCTCTGCAACCCCTCCCAAGCCTCAGTCGAATACAAGATGTTCCCAAAAAAGATAATCTCCCTCTAATAGATTTCTAGCTCTTTATATATCTAATATTCCCCACACGTAACAACCTGTTGCCTAAGCGACACGATTAGTTATTGGCCACAAATATACTACCCCTCTTCCTGCGACTATAAACCAATAGGGGGTAGTTAGGTGGTCCCTCCTGGCCTACATCGTAATAACCGCTAAAAATTCCCACCTCCTGAGAACAAACCTTGTCCACAAGATTAGAATCTAGAAACTGACCTCGAAAGTCAGAACAAGTGACCCATGATGCCTCATCCTTGTGTCTCCCAGCACACTTAATTAGTAAACAGTGACAAGGCAGTGAATTATCTCCCAAAAATTGTGCCTCTAAAATTCTTTTGGAAAATATTCAGCCTCCTAAACTAACAGATTCTGTGGCAACCTTACTTCCACCGGATAATTACTAACAACTTTCTTAAGTTGTGAAATATGAAACACCGAGTGAACTCTTGAGGAAGAAGGCAGTTCCAAGTGATATGCAACATTTCCCACAGGTTGTAAAATCCTAAATGGACCGTAACATCGAGGACTGAGTTTTTGGTAAACCCGCTGTGATATAGTTGTCTGCCTATGTGGTCTGATCTTCAAGAAGACTAAATCTCCTACATCCAATTCCAGGTCACACCTTCTTCTATTAGCAGTTTTTGACATTCTCTGCTGCGCCTTTGTCAAATTAAACTGTAGTTACCTTAGAATCTTAATGCAGTCTGCATGCTCTTCTGCCACTGCAGCTATGCAAAACTCGCCAGGAAGATATTGTATTAGTGTTGGTGGTCGCCTGCTATAAATGATTTCAAAAGGGGTAGTTTGGGCAACACCTTAATAATTTGTATTATACCAGAATTTTGCCCAGTGCAGCCACTTTACCCATCCCCTTGGTTGTTCTACAAAAAAAACAACGGAAGTACATCTCTAAATAACAATTTAATACCTTCGTTTATCCATTTATCTCTGGGTGATATGTTTTGGTCATCTTGAGAGTAGTTCCTCAACTTTTAAATAACTCCCTCTAAAACCAACTCCATCTGTCTCTGGGTGATATGTTGTGCTCATCTTGAGCGTAGTTCCCCAACTTTTAAATAGCTCCCTCCAAAAACAACTCATGAATATCAGATCCTTATTGCTCACTATAGAATAGGGTACTCCATTCAATCGTACAACCTCCTTGACAAAAATTTCAGATACACTCTAGGTTGTATAGGATGCTTTAATCCCATAAAATGGGAAAACTTGCTTAGCCTATCCACCACAACGAATACACAATCCATGCTATGTGAGCGAGGAAGACTAGCAATGAAGTCCATAGAGATGTCTTCCCACACACGTTCGAGGATAGGTAAAGGTTACAATAGCCCGCCAGGTGTGAGTGTCTCGTACTTATTCTTTTGGCAAATGAGACGTGTGGCCACATAGCGTTAAACTTCCTTCATCATTCCCAACCAATATACACTAGCAGCCAGCCGTTGATATGTCATATACATGCCAGAATGTCCACCTTATGGAGTTGAATGGAACTCCTCAATCAACCTCGATATCCACTAAAAGGAAACCGGTAGCATAATTCGACCATTATAAAATAGTCTACCATTAACGAGCTTATAGTAAGGATGATCTGCTGGATGACGTTGTACTTTCTCCTTAAGCTTTTGATACTTCTCATCAGCCTGCATCTCCATATCTAAGTTGTCCCACTGTGCCCAGAAGGGCAACAAGACTGCTGCCAATTCTGCTTCTTGATTTCAGCAAGATAAAAAATCAGCAGCCCAATTGAGCGAACTGGGTTTATACTCAATGTCAAACTCGTAGCCCATTAGCTTTGCTAACCAATTCTGCTACACGGGTGTCGTTATTTACTGGCGTAGAAGGTGTCGTAGGCTACTGTGATATATTCTCACCACAAATCTTCTTCCCACTAGATATGGCCTCTAATGTCGAATTGCCATAACCAACACCATCAGTTCCTTTTCATATGCTAGTTTGGACAAATTCCTCACTGTAAGAATTTTGCTATAGTAAGCAATCGACAGATTTTTTTGCATCAATACCGCCCTAATCCCACCACCAGAAGCATCGCCTTCCATGATAAATGACTGGCTGAAATCAGGCAGAATCAAAACAGGTGCAGACGTGATGGCTTATTGCAACTGTTCTACACCTGTTGGAAGGCTTTCTGTGCATCTTCTATCAAGCCCAAACTGTTTACACTCTCCTTTTTCAACAAATTTGTTAATGGACAGGCTATCTGTCCATAATCGCGTATAGACTGATGATAATAACCAGTTAAGCTAGAAATCCCCTCACAACCTTCATAGACCTCGGTATTGGCCATTAAAGCACACTGGCCACCTTGGAAGGATCCATTGCTACTCCTTCTTCCGAGATTACATGTCCCAAGTATTCAATCTTCTTCTACCCAAATTGACTCTTCGTACGGTTGATGAAGAAACTGTGATGTTGGAGCTGTCCAATAACCACCTTCAAATACGTCAAGTGTGTCAACCAATCCTTACTATAAATCAATATGTCATCGAAGAATACAAGGACATATCGTTTCAAACCTTTGTACATCAAGTCATTCATCACCACTTGGAAGGTTAAGGGACCATTTTTGAGTCCGAATGGCATAACACGGAACTCATAATGCCCCGAGTGCATTCTAAAAGGAGTCTTGGGAACATCTTCTTCCTTTACCCTAATTTGGTGATATCCCAAATGAAAGTCTACCTTTGAGAAGAAACAAGCCCCTTGTAATTCATCCAACAATTCCTGAATTACTAGAATTGGATACTTGTCAGCTATGGTGACTTTATTCAACTCTCGGTAATCGACACAAAACCTCCAACTGTTGTCTTATTCCTTACTAGCAACACCGGACTTGAAAATGGTCCAATACTAGGCTGAATTATCCCGGTGGCCAACATATCTGCCATTTGACGTTCTATCTCGTCTTTTTGTGCATGCCAATAACGATAGGGTCTCACGCTAACAGCTGAAACTCCTAGTTCCAAAGGTATTCTTGTTGGAAAATTCCAGTGTATACATCATATACACGTAGTGCGAAAAATAAAAAAAATTATTCCGGGACTTTCCCAAAGTCCAGGATCTATGTGTTTATACAAAGAGTACCATAATTCATAAACCACAACGACCAAAGGAGACCGTCTCTAACGACATCCACGTAGAGGTCGGAGAACCTAACCGAATCAAACTCTTTAAACTAGAAATATCTAGAAAAAGAAGGGAGTGCTAGCTCTTACCTTTGTTCTTGGAGAGAGGAAGAAGATGAAGTTTGGAAGAAGATGATGGAGAGCTTTAGATGAACCATAAAAATGCTCCCTTCTTATTTTGTTTTTCACGATTATGTTTCTTATTTAACTTTCTTTTTTTGTCTTTTTATGATTTTTGTCTCTTATCCATCAAAGACATTAAATGTCACTTTGACAAATTCTTCTCCTTTCCACGTAACTCATCTCCTTTTATATATATATATATATATAGCATGCCGCCTACGCTACCACAGCTTATCAGTCTCGTTCAAGTACATAGTGGTAGTTCCTCTTTGATTTTGGCCTCTTGATCTTTGATTCGAGAGAAAACCTGCCAAGATTAATAGACAAGTAGGTCAAGAACATGAAGTCAGAACTAGCAGGTCTTTTATATATATAAATAAGAAAACTCACCAAACAGATCAATGACTCCAACTCCAAGCCGAAGGAACTTGTGAAGTTGCTACACTCATCAAAGATTTCAAAACTCGCCTCAAAACCTGTGTGGTAGCATTACCGGTGCAAGTTTATCCTCTTTGGTTGCGGGCCTTAGCTGGATCAGTGGGTATATATATATATATATATAAGGAGATGTTATGTATATATATATATATATATAAGGAGATGAGTTACGTGGAAAGGAGGAGAAGAATTTGTCAAAGTGACATTTAATATCTTTGATGGATAAGAGACAAAAACCATAAAAAGACAAAAGAAGAAAGTTGAATAAGAAGCATAATCGTGAAAAACAAAATAAGAAGGAAGCATTTTTATAATGTTGAAGTGGCCCAGTCACACTGGGGTCAGTCCTACCGAGTTTCGGGTGTGGAAAAATACCAGCAACCTGTTTCAACAATATTATTATTGTGATCTCATCAGGACATATCCCGATCTCATCAGGATCCATTTGGTTTTACTGCTCTCCATATAATAGATTTCTATCCAAAACTATTTTATGAATTATCCGAATCACTCTTATGTGTGTGACCCATTAGGTTCCTGGTTATGTTGGCCACTTAGATTAACACTTAATCCAAGCAAGTTATGAGCAGTGTCTAGCAACATATCATGATCTCCAATTGACCGGAAAGTAATTGGTTTGTTGAATGAACCTGTGCCACCATGAACCATCTTGTAAACTCTCTCATAGACCATTGATGTACAATTCATCCTTTCACCGTGCTATACCCCACTTGGTTATGAGTATGGGCAAAGTGTCAACTCTCACTGGATTGACTACGTCAAATCTAGTCCAAGTGCCATTAGTTCTCATCCTGGGACTCATTACTCTATATGTCAATGAAGACATTCTTCATGACATATATACTCTGGCCAGAGATTTCCAAGTAATGACCCCAATAAGAGGCCATAGGTATCATCTTCTGCTATCATAGAAGTGGTGAATCCTCTAATAGCTACTCAATTACCTTCGAATACATCAAGTTGTACCTAATCACTATCCTATGAGCGACCTCTATAAGGCAACAAGGAATGGAGTCAAAGCACAGAATCAATATCCAAGATATCTTTAAGTACCTCAAGTCTAAGGATACTTGCACCATTGCTATGATGAGATTATCACTGACATTAGAATAGGATATTCATGTGATGATCTCAGGTAGGTCATCCAATGTACTTACTACCTCTAGTAAGCATTCACATCTCAACTCTAAACATCTCATGTCTACAGTTTTTGAGATCCATTGTTTGATCAAATCAAGGAGTTTGACATGTGCTAGTCTATCCAGATTAATGATGTCCAATCTCATTAATCCTATAACTAGGGATAATTTAGATACTGACATAATTGCATATGATAGGAATCTCAATAGTGTGATCACATCAAGATTTCCTTCATGCTATGTCATATATCATGAACTTCATTAATTTGCTTATAAATCAATATCAATTCTTAAATAATGAACACCAAATTAATGAAATATGCTTTTCTTTATTATTGAAAATAAATTATGTACACAACTTTGTACAAAACGCGCTAAAGGTGATTGCCTATAGGGCACTACTCTAACAACTCCATGGTCCACAGCTTGACGAGGAGGTAATTTGCTGGGTTCACAAAATACTGCTTCAAACTTCTATAAAATCTGCTGCAACTCTTTTCCCCTTTCCTGCTCTGTTTCCTCAATTTCATTTGATTTGTTCTCCTCTGTTGTCATCCATATCATTACTGCAAACGCAACTTCTGAAACCTTACTCAACGCTTGAAAAGAGATTGGTTCATTTTGTAAATTCGCATTCCCTTCCAACTAGATCGTTCTGCCTCCTCGAACAAACTCCATTGTCATCCTTTACCAGTTGGCCTTAACGTCTCCTAAAGTTTCCAGCCAAGAAACTCCGAGAATCACATCCACTCCTCCCAACGACAACATATAACAATCCACCCAATATTTTTCTCCCCTTAAAGTCATTTCTATATCACGGCAAACCCCCATTGTTTCTCTTTTTTGTCCATCTCCTAGCTTCACATCGATTCGTGAAGTTCCTTTAATTGGTATGCCCAACGCTTACGCCACTATTCTAGCCATAAAACAATGGCTAGCAGAACTATCAACCATTACTATTACTTCAACCATTCCAATGTTTCCCTTAAGCTTCATAGTACAACGATGATTGTTTCTGGATAATCCAAAACAAGGTAAGTCAGAATCATTACCCGTGTCTCGTACTTCTTCTTTCGGTTCAGCTTCCATAACGTCATTCGTCACTTCATTGATTTCTTACTCAAATTCGTCCTCGCCGTCCCACAAGATGAACGTCTGGAGCTTCTTGCTATGGCTGTGGTGAGGAGGACCATACTATTGTTGGCACTTGAAAAACAAACCCTGTGTCCTAAGATGTTTGGCATTGATTATCCAATTTCCAGTCCCAAGGGTATTAGTTTGTGGGCCAACAACTTCATTATTTTGCCCAACAACTCCTAAGTTTGTGCCCACCACCGAAGTAATTTTTCAACCTGGCAAATACACTATATTGGACCCAGATGTAGGAAGGCCCACTATGATTCCAACCTTGTTTCCCAGCCCAAAACCATCCCTTCTTCCGTCAGCCCAACCTATTCTTCTTCTTCCTTACAGATCGATCTCGTAGTCCACCTCCCTGCCTAAATTCATCATTTTGTAAAGATCGGACAGTTCATGCGTTCTTATTCTAGCTCTGATTTCCTCCTTCAACCCATTCAAAAACTGTCTTGTAAAAGCTTCCTTTTGCATCCCTTCGATCTGTGAAGACTTTGCGACAAAGTCACGAATGTATTCATCCACTGAACTGTCTTATTTAGTAACAACCAACATCTCATATAGGTTTGATGCCAAGGCTCCTCCAAAACGAGCCAAAACCTCTTGATGAACGTCTTCCTAACCCAAAAGTGGCTTCCTCTGGTGCAACCACGTCATCTAGTGCAACGCATGCCCCTCCATACAAATAAGGGGACAATGTCACCTTCATATCTTCAAGGGTCCGTTGAATCTGAAAATACTGCTCGGCTCTGCTCACCCAACTCAATGGGTCATTACCATTGAAATCTGGAAGTTCAATCTTTTTTGATGATATCTAGGTGTCTTCAAGTGCAATCATCTTGGTGACTATCTTGCCTGTCACTGGAGTTGCCATCGTCATTCCTTCATGTACTACTCTTGAGCTTCCCGATGATGTCTCCTCCATCACTTTCCCTTTGATGGCTACAGCAAGCATCATTTTGATTTCAATGAGCTAGCCTTCAACTTGTTGCTTCCCTTCATTCAATTCTACCCCTAAGCCACTCAAACGCTACTCAAGCAATCCCAAGATCCTCTCTATTGTATCCATTCTTGTCTCCATCCTGGTATTAGTCATCAGTGGATATGGGTTCCACGCTTACCGCAACAATTTGGTAGAGTTAGGATCTAAGTGGCAATGCAAGAAAAGAGAGGGAAAAAAAACTAATTTGTATTGATAATAACCGAGAAATAAAGGTGCCTCTCAACCCCTCCCAAGCCTTAGCCGAATACAAGATATTCCCAAAAAAGATAATCCCCTCCAATAGATTTCTAGCTCTTTATATATCTAATATTTCTCACACATAACAATCTGCTACCTAAGTGTCACAATTAGTTATTGGCCACAGCTGTACTACCCCTCTTCCTACGACCATAAACTAATAGGGGGCGGTTAGGGGTCCCTCCTACAAACTGACAAAACTACTAACATCCATGGCATGTCTACCTGGTTGTTATCGCCAATTTGTTGTCAGAACAAATTCTGAGAACTAACTGGTTGTTATCGCTGATCTGTTAAGCATTGATGTATCAATGGACACTGTTGAAAGTTTGCCTAAGTCAGCTGGATTTACCGCATCTTGGTTGTAGTGGACAGATTCAGTAAATAGGCTCAATTGTCACCTTAAAACCTCCATTTTATGCTATTGTGGTTGCTGATGTTTTTGTAAAAGGAAATGGATGTTATGCTCATCAGGATTCTCTGTAAATTGTGAATTTTATGTTTGTAACGAGACTGACAGTGAACATGCACCTAGTTTAGTCATTCAACGGATCCTATATTTTTTATTACACTTACTTCAGCTTCAACAAAGGAAGTACAGCTTAGCATTTAAATTTAACATCAGTAACTGGTGATGAAGACAAAGGAATTGATCCTTTCTTCTAGGCATCCACAGAAAACTTAGCATCCAGATGAGAGAATTCCTTGAAGAAGGCCTTGAAATGCTCATAGGAATGCTTGACATCATCAACAGCACACATTTCTCGTATGCTGTGCATCGACAGTTGCGGTGCACCAACATCTACTGTGCGAATCCCAACACCGCTTGCCAGGATCGGACCAATGGTTGAGCCACAAGTCATGTCATTGCGGACAACAAAATCCTTAAGTCATAAGATTTTCTAGTTTAATGTTTGGTTCAATTAACAAAGTAATAGGATCGGAGTGATGACTACAGTTGTATTATGAGATAGAGAGATAACAGACTTGTGTGGGAAGGCCATGCTTGAGAGCTATCTCCTTGAATATTGAGGAAGTGACCGAATTGGTTGCATAGCGTTGATTTGCATTGTGTTTCACTACAAGCCCCCTGTGTAACTTTGGTTGATGATTGTCCTCATGTTTGTCCTGAAATAGATGATACAACAAGGTAAATACAAATAATTCAGTAACAGATCTAAATCCAAACTGTAAAAACATGAGCAGACATACCATATAATTTGGGTGTAGGGCATGAGCCATGTCAGCAGAAACTAGGAAACTCCTTTGTATTGCTTTTGGAAGCAACTGAAAAGATGGGGAAAGATGGTGGACAAGTCTAGCAATGAGAACTGAATTCTAATAAAACTTCTTTCAATCTAACCGGAGATCAAACCAACACTCCCAGCTAATGTGGCATTACTTGTCAAGAAAAAGAGGAACCGAAAACTATGGTATTTTGAATCAATTTTACAACAATAAAAGACAAGAAAAGTGATATCATCATTCAGTTATTAACATGCCAGTCCGAACAGTTAATTTTTTCATTCCAGATCCCAACAGCGATAAAAAAAGATGAACAATAACCTCAAATAACTTTTCTAAGAATAGACAGAACACTAAATATCAAATTCCCCAAAATTATATACAAAGCTAGAAAACTAATCACCTGGGACTCTGAGTTAAAGGCGCTGGTGATGCGTGATAGAGCATCTAACATGACAGGAGAGCCAGCTCCTTGAGCTGAATCAGATCCAACCTCCTCGTGATCAAACAATGCCACCATTCTAACACCAACCTCATCTTCAAGGTCACTTGAAGATGTAGAATCTATCAACCCCTGATATAAAGATAATGACAATCACATGCCATAAACTGTTACTCATGAAGGCTTATTTCCCACTTAAGCAATGACAATGGTCCAACAAAGAAGATGGTTCGAGGTAGTTAACTCCAAAATGTATAAAAGTAGAGAGCTAATTGAAATCTTAAAACATCAAAATTATGAATTATACTCCAATTAGAACCCAACGAAAAATAACAGGAATAAAATAAAATGACTTACATTTTTCCTTTCACAACTCTTATCCTTCTCAACTATGCTTTGATACATGAATTGCAAATTATGAGAACATTTTGCTCATAGATTATGATGGTCCTTTATATTGTTCAAAAAGCAAAGTCGAAAGAGTCAAAGACAGGAAATGTAGGCAGCGATGTGAATTAACGACAGGAACTCACATCAGAACGAACAAGATTACATTCCACATGATATTTGCTTAACTACAATCTATTCATTGAGTGATACCTTCAGAGAACAAAATGAACTGCAGAGATTGTCAAGCCTTCCAGAGAAAATAAATTCTTTTGCAGCACCAGCTATTAAACTTGGTTGAGTATCACAAGCTTGCAATTCAAAGTCACATATAGCTTCTGGCTGGCATCCGATCTGACTTGCAACCACCTAGAAGGAAGTAATACAAAAACACATAAGAAAAACAGTTCAATCACCATCACATCAGACTAGAGCTTATCAAATGGTGGAGGTCACAAAAAGGAAAACATGATCAGCAAGAACAAAAAAATGGCATCCTCGGGTTCAATTAAATTACTAACATCTAATAGAATCGGGTGATGCTTGGAGCTGTTTGCAGTTGATCCCTTATCAGACTTTGTTGCATCAGGTTCACTTCCACTAGGACCATTTTCAGCAACATTCTTATTGACTTCTGCCTGCAAGGAGAATTTTATTAAATAAAGAAACTATACTAAAAGAATGTAAATGCCTAACATGATTGATAGACGATAACAGATTTCCTTTTATTACAGTTCAGGAGTATAATTTTGTCAAGAATGTGCAACTTTTGCAGCCTGTGTCAAGTCTTTCTACATGTCTTGTGGTCCAGGACTAGATTTACTCAATAAAAAACATACCTATTAGGAAAGAATGATAACAAAGAACATAATACACAAATTTTCCAAGTGTCTTAAGAAGTTGTAAAGTGGTAAGATTGTGAAAAGTTGAAAAATGGGAATTGCTTCTAGTTTAGGATAGGATAGGCCAATTTGTTCTAAAGGAAAGTTAATGCTGAAATCATGAAAGCGTGGGTGCCTCAAATCCAAGTAAAGAAGAAACAAAATCAGCTGAATTAAGTTTGTGGATAGGAAATATAGGCACAAAATTAAAAGCTAAAAAGTTTGTACAGTTGAAAAAAGTACCTTAATTGATGTTGCCAAAACGGGGACGAGTTGAGTCTGAGTGTTCACTTTAAACCCATCATTATTCACTCCCCTATCCAAAGCATAAAAAGGCATGGAAATCATAACCAAGTTCAACTGAAAGAAAGAGTACACTATGCAAGACTTTCAGTTATGACCAGATCACTAATCTAACAAGCAAGCACCAGTTTAATATAAACCAACCTATCTAAGTGAATTGCCAGGGTGGGAACACGCATGATGGGCTCCTGAATTCTAACTAGCTTATGTGAGTACGAAACAGAACCATCTTTTTCTTCCCTTACTATGACTCTTCCTGCTACTGTCAAGTCACGGTCGAACCAAGTATGCCACAAACCACCTCCATATGTTTGGACTCCAACCTCCAAATACCCACCTTTGGTTACCTGACCAGTCCATCCAATTCTAAGAGCAGTCAATATAGACTCACATAATATACACAAATAATAAGATTGAAGGAAACAAGATGGGAAAAGTGTAAATGCTATAGAACCTTAGAAACAGGCTTCAACTTGAGGCAAGGACTATCAGTATGAGCACCTACTATGTAGAACCCGTTCCCAGCAACATATCTATGCGCAATAACAAAGTATCAGAAGCAAAAGATCGCAAACTTCTGATATTGATCCTGTAAATCAACTGAAACGAAAACCATAAAAGAATTATTGAGCTAGATATTAGCTAAACACGTAAAGATACAAACTTTTTGCCAATAGCGAAAGCGACAATGGTGGAGTAATTCCTCGTGAAGAAGTATCGCTTGCCGGCCTCCAATTTCCAGTCTTCCCTCTCAGAAACTTGCTCGTATCCCGCATTCTTCAATCTTCTCTTTGCTTCGTCTGAAAAAAAAAAAAGATCAAAAAACACTTTCACACAGAAGCTTAAATTGAGAAGGAAAAAGAGAGAGAGAAAGAGAGAGATAGATGAAATGCAATCACGTCCTTTTCCATTTTTAGGAGAAGCGGATGTTATGAAAGAAAGGGAAGTGATAGTTTACCGACGGCGTGAAAGGCAGTAGGAGAAGCGTTTAAGAAATCGACGAGTTCGCCGGCGACGGAGATTGCTTCTTCCTTTGCCATTTTCGTTTGCCTAACACTTTCGACTTGGGCTTTTGTACTGGATAGAATATATACACAGGTAAAGAAATAATCTTTATTTTTTTATTTTTTAAATTATACTTCAATTAATGTAAAATATAAGTCACGTGAATGCCATTAATTTTAATTAAAATTGACTTAGCTTAATAATTTATTACAATTATTTTATAAACTAAGATAATATATAATGAGTTTAAAAACTAATTAAATTTACTATATTAGTGATATTTAATTTGTTCATATCTAATTTTGATATTGTATATATTTTTTATTATTTTCAATCAAAATTTAAGATTGAAAAATTTTAAAATTAAGAAAATTTTTAAAACTTTATAAATTAGAGGGTGTTAGGTCTTTTATCTTATATATATACATAACTTACTCTTATGTTAAGTTATTAATTTGAAGGTAGTTAATATTGGCGGTAAATTACGAGAAACAAAGCTTAATTAGCTTAAACATATTAAGAGAAATCATCAATATGTTTTTCAGTAAAAAATACGAAAAGATTATACTTAAAAATTGTAAAAGAGAGAGAGGAAAACCTAAGAAGAATTATGAAAATATAATCAGATATATACGATCTACTAGAGCTTACTAAGAATTCAGTCATTAATAGAAAATTTTAGTAATTAAGGAGGATCTTATATAATAAAAAAAGTACTTCTCTTAAGGAGATATTTCTATTTTCATAAACTTTTTGTACCATTTTTTTAATTTTTGTGTCGTGTATTTAACTTAAATACTTTTGTTTGTAATACTTACCTATCTAATTATTTTATTTATTTATTTCTTCCTTTTCTTTTAATTACTTGTTTGTTTTATTTTATTTTTACTTTTATTGTTTACTTTTAACTTATTTATGTAGTTATTTGTTTAGTATTTGACTATTGTTTTTTTCAAATCGTTTTTAAAAGGGACTATTGAAAACAATTCCTTTATTAGCTAAGAGTGAAATTGCCTATTTTTTGTCTTCCCTACCCTTTGCATCTAAGCAAAATTTTTAATGAAATGTTGTTATTAATACTATTAAGTTATCATGTAATGGCATTGAAAAGTTTGGGATAAATTATTATGTTATTGTCTTAATTTTAGAATTCTTTTTAAAAAAATTGTGCTTAAATTAAACTTTTTTAAATTCTTCTATAACTTGTTAATTAATAATATAAAATTTTCACTTAATTTTAAGAAATAATTGATGTTATGGTTCAAATCAAAACTCTTGACCTCATGGATTATAAGTTTTTCATGATATTTTCATCACTAATTGAACCACCCTTGGGACATTTAATAGAAATTATAGTAGGTCAAATTCGGGTCAAATCCTAATTCAAAATTATTTTAAATTTAAATATAAATTTAAGTTTGATCAATTTTAAATAAGTGTATTTAAATTTTATTTTGAATCTCTTTTTAAAATTTTAAAAATGTTTTATTTCATTTTTTACGCTAAATATCAAATTTAACTTAAAATTTTTATATTTTCTGAATTACATAAAATTAAAAATGTTATTTCAAGTCAAATTTTGAATTCAGATACTCAAATATATAAAATTGGGGTCAAATTTTGTTTACTTATCCTAATTCCTAAATTTTGTGTTCCAACTTAGTTTAATCATATTTAGTTGGTTAAATTAAGATATTTCTCTACTTCCCAATGTACAAAACAATTGTAATTATGTAAATAGTCATAGTTAGGACGAATATTTTTTGCAGTGGCATCAGGCATTCCGTGAGATCCACTCCAACGTAGAATAAAGGGCGCCAGAACCTTTGAGCCAACTTGCTTTTCCTCCACCTTTATCTGATAAAACGTACACACAATGTTAAGGAAGATAATATGCTTTCAAGATCAAAACATTCTTTTTACTGTCCTTTAAAGTTTTGGCCATAGATTGGCCTGGATGGTACTTGAAACTTTTTAAAGTTTTGGCCATAGATTGGATGCTTTGATTACATACTTTTTTAGGAATACAAGTACTTAACTTTTAAGATTTTTTTTATTTGATGTCTAAACTTTTAAAATTTCAATTGAGTTCAACCCGTTAATTTCGTTAGTAATTTGTTTATTTGATTAATAGAGAATATTATGAATACCGTACCGATCTTGGTATCAGATTGAGTTCTGGTACGGTACTATATAAGTACCGGTCAATACTGAATACCATTTCGGATAATTTTTAAAATTTATGAAATAGTCCCTAAATTTTTTAAAAATTACAAAATAAGTCATTAATATATTATACTATATATTTTATAATTTTACATCAATCTTGTCTCCAAAAATTATAATAATAAAATTTTAAAATAACAACAATTCATTTATTTTTATTAACAATAATGTTTAGAGATTTCACATATAACTAATAACCACAATTAATATAAAATATAATCATCATGCAACTATAACATTAAAAACAATACAAAGTATTTAAAATATTATAATTTCATCATATAACAAATAATAATTACATCAAAACATCAAATAAAAACAATAAATATCCTTAAATGTCTAACTATTATAATTTATAATAAGAGTTTATGATATAAAAAAACAATCAAGTAGAAGTAAATCCTGAAATAAAAAAAATTATAATTACTTTGCATGAATTGAATTTAATATATACATCAAATATAAGTAAAATTAAAGGAAAAAGAAAAAAACTTAAAACTTCATTCAATCGTCTACGAGAGATACTTATTATAACTGCACTGATCCCAATTATCATTTGGATCAAGGTCTTCACCATTGAGAGGAGTCTCATCATCGTCATCATTTAAATTCAATAAATCAAATGATATGTTAATGTTTTCTCATCCAAAATTATTTTCTAAGTCATCCACATCTTCCAAATCTGATTCCTTACAAACTCAATTTGCCAAAAGATCAATATTATAAATGCAAGTTGGATTTACTAAACTACTTGTTCTATTAAGAGTCCTTGTAAATAATAAAAATCTAATAATTAAAAAATTATAAGAAATTAAATCTAAATTAATAATGATAAATGAAGACCAAGTCATTCAATTTCTTGTACTACGATCTATTCCTTTTCTTGGAATAGATGAATTCAAATGTATTTTAGTTCCTTTTCATAGCCTGTTCACAATTTGAATTTTTAAGTCAATGTGTGAGTGTAACAAGCTGTGAAACTTTACAATTCTGGAACACCAATTCTGAATTGATCACATCAAGAAGCTGTAGGTCATAAGACAACAAAAGTAATGTTATAAATAAAATAAAGTGATAATTAATTTTCAACAAGTAACAAAAGTGAAAAATATATACTTGAAGAAAGTTTTGCTCTTTCTAGAATAGCAATTGACATCCCAAAATTTCCATAAGACTATTTATAAAGCTCCGTTTGTGAACTCAGCAGATCTTGCATTATCTCATAGGTAGTAACTATTATAATAATTAATAACATTCTTCTATGAACTTCAGCTTTCTTTGCAAAACCTAGTATAAAATAGACATTAGGATTCAAAAACACTCCAGCTACAAACAATGGAGAGTAAATTTGCCTTTTTCACCTGCCATTGATAACTACAAGATAAGATATGTATAAAGAAGACCTATTTTTCAAATTGGCCCCGATTATTTCCTTCGCTCTCTTTATGGCATAAAAAAATAACCTATTGATTAGGAACCATTGAATAATGCATCAGTATTACACCACTATCTAGTCATTATCATATCTATATTATAAGTCACATCTCTTGATTTCATGACACTCGAATTAAAGGCTGAGCTTTAGGAATTATTCGTCGCCCAAAAAAAATCAGCATCTACCTTTTTCTTTTCTTAACATTAGGTCCAAATGCAACATTTATTTCTTGTTGAGAAGGAACACTACTACTACCACTACCACCTTCAACATTGCCACTATCATTATGAACACTAGCAAACGAACTTCCACTACTAGTTTTATAATTGAATCTCTCCCTTCTATCTTTCTCGTATTGATATTCTTTAAGTAAAGTTTTCATTTGTCACATCAAACCATGACTTAAATATTTACAGGGTTCTATATCTCCATCAATCCCAACTAAATGCTTCTTTAATTGATGATTCCTCCACCTTTTAAATGCTTGTTAGAAAACAAGAAAATAGTATAATTTTTCATACCAGGGACCAATATATCATAAGCCTAAAGCCAGATCATTGTATCTTCCTAAAGAGGTTAAATGTTCTGAAATACCTAAACTTCCTTTCATTTATCTATAAAATAAATGAATATATATATCAGAATAAAGAACACATAATTTCATTATACAATATGCATGTCCATCTTATATAATATAACTTATTTTGTTTAATGTAATTCAATTTCATCCAACACAATTTACCATAAGTCAAAAACCAATTCAAGTATTCAAGATATTGACCATCAAAACATGAAAAAGTTGGCTATACAAATTTTTAGAGTTCCATATAAAGAGAAACAATTTTTTCTTATATCTCATTTTTAAGTATTTTCTATTACTTATATAAGTAGCATTGTAACATTATTAATATTAAAAGTGAGAGTTAAAACAATATCTACTTTAATATGAATCACTAAAAGTAACATCAGTAATTAAACCTAACAAATAAATAAAATTGGTCGAAGAGATAAAGATAAAAAATTAACACGTAAAATTATAAGGAAAAGTATAAAAAGGTTAAATACTCAACTAGAAATGACTCTTTTTGGATTAATGTGTAAGATTGTACTACACTAAGATGCTTTGAATTTTTCCTTTATATATCTAAAGAAAATTGAGTAATCAACTTCTATACATAAATATGCGAATGAGCTATCATATGAGGACTTTTAACAATATCATCATTGTCATTTTATAACTTAAGATAAGTTGTCATCAAACTACTTTGCAATCACAAAGACAAAATATAAATAAATTACTAAAAAATAGAAGCAATTCCCATTAGGAAATATTTTGATAACGAGTATCTTATTAGTTTCATGTATGTTTAAAAACTTTTTCTGCACATATTTAATAATATCCATATAATGGATTAAAAAGAGGACACATTTACAACCATATATTATATGAATTAATAAATTATATAAGATGGACTAATTTAGTTAAATATGTTTGGTTATTCTTTACCAGTTTCATCACATTAATTGATTAACATTATCATATAATATATGGTTGTAAATGTGTTCTTCATATAATATAAGATGAACTAATTTGGTTAAATATGTTTGGTTATTCTTTACCAGTTTCATCACATTAATTGATTAAAATCATCATATGAAGAAATTTTTTGCATTTCATTTTACTAAATTAAAATTTTACTTACATTGCAGTTGGATTTAACCATCATCAAATATTTCTAAATTTAAAAAATTCAAACTCAAATTTCGCAATTGTCACAACTCTAACAATTCCAACCATTCACAATTTAATTCCAACCATTCACAAATGCAATTCTATAGTAGAAAAAACAATTGAAAACACACCAAAAAATATCACAATTTCAATTTGATTTAATCGGTTGGTCAGGTTAAAAACCAAATCTATAAAATTTGGTTTCACTTTTCGGCTGGTCAGTGACAGCAATGGTGGTGGACTAATGGAGGAGAGCAGTTGAGCAGCTGGTGGAGAGGAAGGAGAGGCAGAGCGTACTAGGAGGAGGAAGGAGGCTCGGGTGGAGAGGTAGACCACAAACCAGCAAGGGCAGGGAGGCGTGGTAGAGAGGGCGGTGGCGTCGCAATGGTGGTCTAAGGTCAACGGTGACAATGAGAGCAACGAGCAAGAAGTAGAATGGTGGTGAGAGAAAAAGATAAGAGTGAGATGAGAAAGTTGTATGTGCGTTTGACAGGGGTTTTATTTTTTTGGCAATTTAGTCCCTAGATTTGTCAAATTTTGCTGTGCCAATCAATATTTTAAATATCGACCGGTACTAGGCGAAACTTCTGATACTGGTTGGTACCCAAGATAGGTACCAAAGTAGGAAATATTATTATGTTTTTAAGTCAGTACGGTACCTTCCAACCAGTATTGATTGATACAAAATGATATTCCAAACACTATTAATAGAATCTTTGCTATTTGTAACATGTAGATGTCTACTAGAAAAATAGTTGTCAAAGTTAGAATGGAGTAAAGAGAACTTTTTCAAGTGAACACCTATATATCATGAATAATAAAGATTTCATTCACCAAATAAGCAAATTATTAATAAAATTAATGTTTTGAATTGTTCTGTTAAAGTTTTAAAATATTGATCACTCAATTGAAAATTTTAAAAGCTTCATTATTAGAATAAAAAAATCTTAAAATGTTTACACTTTAGTAATGCTTACTTCCTTCTTTTTAACCATCAATTTTGAGGGGTCATGAATAATATTAGTAATGGGTGAAGTAGTTATTTCAACTTTGATTTCTTTTCAAAGTTAAAATTAATTTTAAGTTTAAATTCAATCTACCTTCGAATTTATCCCTTGATTTTAGATTAATTAAAGCCATACCAAAATGCAAAGTGTAGTCGCGAATTTGACTAAGTTTCAAACTAAACACAAGTATTTTTATGCTTAAAATTTAGGTATTAGACTAAACTCGAGCCAGAGTATTCGTCTCAACGTAAAAATTTTAAGTGAAAAAATATTATTTTTAATTTTAAAAAATTAGAAAACATATATTTAATATCGAACTTCTGGTCAAGTTTGAACCTAAAGCTAGATTAGGGTTTAGATGGCCCAAACTCAACCCAGTTTGTTGCCAAACTTAATAATAGTGTTTAAAAATTTACCTTTGAATAAATCTCTTTATATAACTTTTTTTATGGCTAAATTACAATTTAAACCTTAACATTTTTATTAAAATATAACTTGAATTGTAATATTTTAAAGTGTTTTAATTTTAACTCTAACATTTTTAAAGATATGCAAAATAAGCCTTAAAAAGATATAAAATTTAACAAAATTAAAATTCTATTAATTAAGGGTCATATTGTCGTTTATATCATAATTTCTATTATTTTTAAAATTTAATTAGTTGATTCTACTATCATGCCTATGCCACGTAACATCATAAGGTTAAGGTAACTTAAAAACAACTTTAAATTATGAATATTTATTATTATTGTTATTAATTTTTACATTATATATTTTTAATTTGTTGTTTTTCTTTCGGTTAAAAACATAAGTTTGTTTGAGTATTAATATTAATGTAGTTATTTTTTTAACCACTAGTAATAATTATATATTAGATAAAACATAAAAATAAATTATTTTAAATTATCCATAATTCTTGTTAATAATTAATATATAAATAATTAAATAATATATATTTAGTTGATAATAAATCATCCTATAAAAAATAGAAAGTAAAAATCACTTTTTTAATTTTTAGAAAAATTTAAAATTTAAAACTAAAATTAAAATTTTAAATAAACAAATTTTTATGTATTTAAAAAATAAAAATAGAAACAAATATG
>JANSVA010000007.1:30539402-30567836 GCA_025504915.1 Erythroxylum reticulatum | reverse complement strand
ATTTGTAGTTAAAGTAACATAAATATTTCTAGTACAGATATTTTAATATTTGCAAAATATATTATTAATTGATATATAAAGAAGGCAGATATTGTTGAAGAAATGATTAATAATTTTTTAATTATTGTTAGTTGTTTTTAGCTTTGTTATACTCTTTTCTGTATCCAGAGATGGATAGAAATGCCAAGAGACGTCAAAAGTATGCTGAAATGCAAGAAAATGAAAAAAAAGAATTCCTATGACAACGTAGAGAAGCTCATGCTGCAAAAAAGAAAAATGCTACTTTGCCTTTTTTTTATCAAACAGTTGGTCATCAACCTTTCCATTGTACCATCGATAGTGAACCTTCTACCAATAAACCTTTTATTCATCAATCTAGTAATCAACTAGCTAAAGATCGATCAATCGATTTTTACGTTGATCATGTCGATGCAACTCATTCCTCTCTGCAACTATAAGAAAGTCTTCATATAACATCAATATTTGAAGCATCTAATATCACATGTCATAATTTAGATTGCCCAACTGTATCTTCCTCTTGAATTCAACCTAGCTCAATGATATATGTTGAAGAACAAGGTATAAATCTTATTACCTGTATTCTTTCCACTTTTCTATTATTACTGTACAAAGTTATCAACCTTTTTCTAAGTGTTTGTTTGGATGAGCTTGTATCAGTAGAGCTTTTCTAAGAAAAGCTTTTTTAAAAAGCCAGTTGAATGTTTGGATGTCAATAAAAAAACAACTTTTTTGAAAGAGCTTCATACAGTAGAATGTTTGGCAACATAAAAATGAAAAGTACTTTTATTAATTTTAACTATATTTTATTTTGTAATAAAAATTATTTATACATATAAATAATATTTAAAGTATATTAAACAATATGCAAAGCATAATATATTAGGTTTACATTTGATTTGAAAGAATTCAACTACTATTAGGTCTTTCATGAATGGAATAAGTTTATATTTACTTTACAATTGTTTGGCAAATTCATTTAAATCGTGACATCAATAATTTCATGCTTTGAATGACTTCAAATTGATACAGGTATCATGCGGACAATGCTGTAAACTTTGAGGTTTACACCACTACAAGAGATGTCTCATTTACACCTTACGGTTACCTATTTCTTAGATAATCATCTTGTGGGAAATTATTTAAAGAGATATCTCGTTTTCTTGTAGGAAATAAGACTAATATCAAAAATAAATATTAAAACATATAAAAAGCTAAATAATATTATAATCCCATAATAAATATTCATGTTGAGTAAATAGTTAAATACATAATAAATTATGCATTTATTGTAATAAAAAAGATTTGTAATATGTTCCCTCGCATCATTCATCTCATTATTTTGTTGCTCATCTAAATGATTTTCTTCAACGTCTTCATTTTCATTGATTTCTTTGTGGCAAGGGCAAAGTACAATGCAAGTATCTCTACATCAACATAGATACCGGGAAAGGATAGGCAGCCTTCATTAAAGAGCACCATTTTGTTTTCATATTTGCTAACTCTTGGATTAACAAGAACAATTTCCTCTCCTCCACCACGTTCTCCAATTGGATTAAACACCATAAGTTGCAAATTGATTCCTACATTGATTCCTACCTGGGGTGCTGAGAGACCAATACCATCAGTTCTGTTAAAATGGAAGCCAAGAAGTATTGTTCAAAAACTTGTCAATAGCAAAGAATTTTATAAGAATATAGCATGTATACTCCGATAAGGCATTTAAAATTACCAGAATAACATTGATACGTAGGTTTATGGGAGACATGATAGCTGTTGAAAGATTTTGAATAAAAACGAACTTGTTTAAGAAAAGGCATGTTATGTAGAGCATTTAAGATTAGACTAGATCAATATAACAAGTAACACTAGGTAGGATATGGTATGGTCCAAGAATATAGGTCTAATTACAAAGACAATATGGGTTTAAGCTTCAATATCAAGCTGGGAAGGAACACCAGAGTAGCCTAATGAACAAAGAATAGCTCCAATATGTGAATTAAAAAAAGCGAAGAAATAATAGAAGCTAGCACAAGAACTATTCATCAAATTATTTTATTAATTTAATGACCACCTTGTAAGAATAGGAAATATCTATAAACGCAAGATAATGAGATTTCTAGTGCTAGCACTATGGGTGTTATTCAGAGATGCAAAAGTAAAATCAATAATAAAATACATCAATTTCATAAATTTAATGTGCCAATGAACCCCTTATTATAGAGGATAATGCACTTTGCAAATTTATATGGTTCATTCAAACCAATATCCACAACTAAAACGTCAAAAAAGTGCAAATACATTTAAAGATACCCATCGACTGAAGCACTGGACCTTCAAACACAAGAAGTAAGCTTGAGCCAGAGGTACATCATATGGTTTAAGCTTGAAGTTACACGATTAAAGCCCCACAATTCCAATACCGGAAGCCTTTTTTTGTTATCGATACTCTTTATAAAGAAATATCTTGCAAGACTTTGAAAATTACTTGTACATAATATCGAACATCTCATCAATCAACTTCTTCAAATTCTCATCAAATCTATCAATTCTCTTGTTTCTCGCTCTCAATAAAGGGTCTGGATATTCCACTATTTTGAGTGGTGCTTCGAAATGAAGATCGGAAGCTATTAACAAATAAACAACAAAACATAAATTACACCCCGTAAGGCATTATACCATAAGACGTAGGAAACAAAATAAAGATAGGAGCTAATAACAGTAAAAAATTTATAGAAAGATCTGAAATTGTTTATATCCTATGTGAAGCTGTAGATTCAAAGCGAAACCCATATCCTATTCAACTTCAAACTATATGATAAACGACACTTTACTAGTAAATAACCATCTTACAAGATGCTACTTCATCTTCTTTGGGCCATCCTCACTTTGGCCTGAGAGCAAACAACCATGGGATGATGCTTCCAAAGGCTCACTACGGACAAGGACCAAGTAAAGCTAGAGAAGGTGGAATCTTGACGGGTTTGAGGGAAAAGAAGAGCTTGAAGGCGAGACGGATGGACGGGTAGTGAAGCAACTGCCATCGAAGCAAAGAGTTTGAGGCTGCATCATGTGCTTGCGATATAAATGTAAATGACGAAAAAAATGTCTACCCGAAAAAGTTAAAATGAGGGACTTTTTTGAAAAGCTTCAAATTTAAGCTTATTAAAAAGTTATATTTTAACTTCCAAAAAATCGTTTCTATTTAAAAAGTCCTTTTGGATTTTACAACCAAACACCTATTTTTCTTTAAAATAGCTTTTGCAATGAAAAAAGTGCTTATTCACCCTTCAAAAGCTCAACCAAGCAGACACTAAATCTTTGAAAGGACAAATTCTCATCATTCTTCGTCAAAGTGAGCATCTCTGCAAAATTTATCTGTTGAGGTCCTACAACTTCATCTTATTCCAAACTGTGAACATTGTTATGCAACGTGATTTTATCTAGAACCCTCATCATTTTGTTGTTCGTCAGGAGAGATTTGCCTTGTCGCTCCTCAAATGCCATAAGCTCTGAAATGATTATTTATTGGTAACGATGAAGAATCTGAACATTTTAGGAAAAAAGTTCGTACATATAATAACAATATAACTTTTACTTTATATAGAGCCAGGTATGATTGAGAACTAACAAAAAATAAGAAAGACGTTTATACATTTCATGTTCAAAGTCAAGTTTATCATTTTCTTGACAGTTCACTTTCAACAACATATAAGGTATCTGGTATCCAACTCTATTTTTTTGATATTGATGAGGAACTGAAAAGAAGGACTCAGAGTTGTGATAAACTTTGTGAGGATACATTAAAATTGATTATGGCAATTCTACAAGATAATCCCTGTGCCAGATTCTTCTGAAGTCTTAAGGACATTCCAATGCTTGAGAATCATACAATAGTTCTGAGGTGTTATCCAGGCCTTGATCAACATGTTTACAATCTTCCTAGTGCATGACAAGTGGTTGTTATATAGACTAAGATCGATGATGAAAAGATTGATAAATGTCCTCACATCTAAGTCTATACTTACTCAGGCATAAGTTATAGAATCCAACTATACATGTTATGATGCCTTTTAATATCCTCTTTTATTTCCTCATGGTCAATTTGGATGGCATCGTGGAATTAAACGATTGATTCAAAGAGAAACAGAAGCAATGTATTAGATGAAGGATCTGATGTTAATTTTAGCTTTTTTACTGATCCATCTGAATTGTTTACTATGGAAAACACAGGTAAGTTTGTCTTTTCCTTTTTCATTTTTAGAATATTGTTTGTTCTTACCATTTAATTTATCAGATTTATTTTTTTACTATTAATTGCTGATCAAGAATATTGTGAAGATGGTACTATTTTTGCTAGAGAATATTATTATTATCAGTTCTAAATAAGAGAACATGATGAATCTATATTGCTCTATAGCTTAAGACTGCTTCAACAATTTGTTATGGGAGCTTACATAAAGATTGAAACATCTATACTTGATTTCAATAGAAAAAGACAAAATGAAATCAGGACAGAGATGCTGCAAGGGGTTTTGGACAGTATTACCGTTGGTCAAACAGAAGGTTCTAAAATTGGTCGTCAAGTTATGTTTCTAGCTTCATTTTTCGGAGGTCCAAGGGACATGAAACGATGTTATCTTAATGTAATAGCTCTAGTGCAAAAGTATGGTAAACCAGATATTTTCCTCACCATAACTTGCAACCCTATATGGAAAGAGATTCAAGATAATCTTAAGTTTCATGAGAAGCCATAAGATAGGTCAAATTTATTGACTAGAGTTTTCAGAGCTAAATGTGAAATTCTTAAAAATGAGCTAATAAAAACACAAATCTTTGGAGACTTGTTTGCATGTGTTTATGTTATTGCATTTTAGAAGTTTGGATTTCCTTATGCTCATTTATTACTAATACTTATGCCGCATTCTAAGTTGCTAAATCCATATTCTTACGATTATATCATATCCGTTGAAATTCCAAATCCTGATTAAAATTTATGGTTATATTAATTTATGGTTATATTCTCTTGTCATTAAGCGTATGCCTAATGGTCCTTATGGTCTTATGAATAAAGATTGCCCTTACATAAGAAATGGTGTGTGTGCAAGAACCATTATCCTAAAAATTTCCCTCCTTTTACTGTTTATGGTGAAGATAGTTATCCATGTTATAGACGAAGAGATGATAGTTGAAAAGTCAAGATTTGTAGACATAAGGTCAATAATAAATGGGTGGTTCCTTACAATCCGTACCTCTTGCTGCTAATTGATTGTCACATAAATGTTGAAATATGTTCCACTGTGAAGTTTGTTAAGTTCTTATATAAATATGTCTTTAAGGGCCATGATCTCGTCAATTTGAACATGGTCAATCAAGAGACCACAACTGATGTTGATGAATTCAGTAATTTTCAAGAAGATCGTTGGATTTCACCTCCTGAAGCTTTTTGGCATATATATGAATTTCGATTAGCAAAGATTAATCCATCAGTTTATATACTCCAGGTTCATCTTCTAGATCAACAATTTATTTCCTTTGACAGAAATGCATATCTGTTTTATTTGTTAAGAAAAATTGACTTCTCCAAAACAATGATGACTGAACTTTTCAAGAAGAATTTGACAAATAAAAAGGCAACAAGCATGAAATGTTTGTATAAAGATTTTCCCGAACATTTTGTTTCGAATCGAAAGACACAAACATGGTTTGAAAGAAGTCGAAAGAAAGTGATAGGAAGATTGGTTACTATTGAACTTAAAGAAGGAAAAGGTATTACTTGAGGTTATCACTCACACATGTTAAAGGACCAACATCATTTGATAACTTGTTAACTATTGATGGTGAAAAAACAAGTTGTTTTAGGGAGGTTGCACTGAAGTTGGGACTGCTAGCATATGATTTTTATATACAACAAACTTTTGAGGAAGCTATTTTATTTCAAATGCCAACTTCACTTAAACTTTTATTTGCTACACTCTTGTTCTATTATTCACTGACATACCCTAAGCAGCTACAGGAAACATTCAAAGATGATCTTTGTACTAATTACCAACATGCTTCCTCCTATAATGCATATACATTTGAGGACGTTACAAGGATGGCCCTTCAAAATATTAATAAATCTCTATAACAAATGGGAAAAAGATTAGGCGATTATCATTTTGCTGATTATCACTTTAAGGTTGCCTATCACGAACATGTTAGTAAAGAAACACAAAGTGAGAAGAATATACAGGTTGATCTAGAAGAATAATTGTTACATTCAAGATTGACTAACGAGAAGAAATACATATTTGATTTGATTATGCATTCGGTTTTGGCTTCAAGTGGTGGAAGTTTTCTTATTGATGGTCCCGGTGGAATAAGGAAGACTTTCTTGTATTAAGCTCTTTTTGCAATTTTTTGGTCACAAGGTCATGTTGCAATTGTTGTTGCTACATCAAGTGTTGAAGCATCAGTCCTTTCTAGTGGTAGGACAACTCATTCAAGATTTAAAATCTCGCTTGATTTTTCCAAGAAGAAAGTTTGTTAATTAAGTAAGCAAAGCAATATTGCAAAATTGATATTTGAATCTAGTATTATCTTATGGGACAAGGCTTGCATGGCAAAACAAGAAGCCATTGAAGCATTTCATCACTTACTTCAAGATATCATGGACTCCAATCAGCCTTTTGGAGGAAAGATTGTTATATTTAGCGGTGATTTTCGTCAAACTTTGCCAATTATAGACCAAGACACAAAACAACAACTAATTGATTCAAGTCTTCTAAATTCGCATCTTTGGTCACACATACGCAAATTCTTTTTGACAACAAACATGAGAGCTATTTCAAATCCAGTTTTTTGTGAATTTTTATTACAAGTAGGAGAAGGCAGAAAATCAATCAATGAGGAAGATCGAATTTCCTTATCAAAACAACTAGTTATTCATTACCATAACAAGGATGAATATCTTAACAGGTTAATTTTTTATGATTTATTTTATTATCAATTTTATTTGTTTCAAAATTTAAAAATACATGTTTTTGATGCACCATTGCCTTCACCAAGTAACTTCAAAACATCTTCTCTAACCTAAACTTGTATTCATCTTATCCATATCAAATGATAAATAGATGTGTAGTATGTCTAATAAATGGTTATATTGATAAAATTAATGACATAATGATTAACAAATTGTTCAGAAATCTGCATTCATACATGAGTTTTGACAAAACGGTTGACCGAAGGCATTAAGCATATTATGAAGATTTCTCAATTCTTTAAATCCTAAAGGTCTACCTCCACACAAAATGTTACTTAAAGAAGGCTCTCCAATTATTCTCTTAAGAAATTTGAATCTAACTGAGGGACTATGCAATGGGACAAGGTTGATATATAGGCAATTAAAAGACCATACAATTTCTAGAATCTTAAGTATAAAAACTAACTTTTCTCTGCAGAAATTGTCTTTGGATCTGACAAAGGAAAATTAGTTTTTATACCTAAGATTCCTTTGCAATCTTCAGAGAATGAAAAAAAGGAATACCTTTAATAAGAACACAATTCCTTGTTTGTTTATGTTTTGCAATGATCATAAATAAATCCCAGGGTTAAACACTTGATTATGATGGAATTTATCTCTGTTAGCCTATATTGTTACATGGACAACTATATATGGCTTGGGCAAGAGCTCGACTCCTGAATCAGTTAAAGTTCTGATTATTCTAATGAACTTTTGAGTCTTCAAAACTTGATAAAAAAAATAATGTGTTCCATAAAATTTTCCAATTAGTCAAATTATAAAGTATAAAACTATCACAGGTATATGAATTGTTTTGTTCAAGTTTATTTAATTTCATTTCATATAAAAAACTTTTTTGCTGATTATTCTATTTAATTTAATTTCATATATAAAATTTTTTACTGATTATTTTATTGAATAATTTTTTAAAGGATGGAAAAGCATTTATTGATCAAGGATTTTTGGCTTGGTGCTTAATGACGGTCATGTGAAATTACTGTACAAGAAAAACAACATATTATTACATCACCAGGCACGCCATGAAAGAGACAAAGGTTTATCTTTTTTGATTTAGAGGTATGACAACTATACTTTCTTCATTAAAATTCTTCCTTGTTTTTAGAACTTTATTATTAACTATTTGTTTATCATTAACAGGGGTCACAAGTTGAAGCTATTATCTTTAACAATGATATCCAATGAATGAGCCATATTTTGTAGTCGTATAAGAAACATATCATTTGTAATGCCATTGTGAAGCCAATTATGCCTCAGTACCAACTGAAGACTTAAAAATTTAATGGATAATTACAAGTCGCACTATTGTTAAAGCTGTAGTAGATGATGACAACATCATCCCTATGAAATTCAACTATGCGTCTTTTACGGATCTTATCAATTATATAAACGACAAGAAAAAATCAGTCAGTTACCTCCTTTATCTATTTCTTTCTAGAACTTTAACTTTTTTTGGTATCATATCTAATTATATTTATCTTTAACATGTGATAGATATTTTGGATGTCATTGTTGAAGTCTTGGATCAGAAAGAAATTAGCAAAGATGGCAAACTTTCAACTGTCCAAAAATTTATTCTTGCCAATAAACAGTACGTTATAATCTCTATTATTCTCTACAGTTGTTAAAACCTAAGACGAGTTATTTTTTCTAACATTTTCCGTTTTTATATTAGGCAACAAATCGTTATCCTATCAATGTGGAATGCTTTTGATACTAATAAAGGCCAACAAATTGTTGATCCTTACATAATTATCCCATAATTGTGTGTCGTAACCTAAAAGTTAACTTTTATAATGATAATTTTGTTTTTTGTTCATCACGCTTTTACATTTTTCTTTTATTTATCCTTCTATTTTATTCTTACCTTACAATTGAAGTATTTTAGGTGTTGCATTATCTACTTGGTTTGAATCCGTAATTCTTATTGATCCACCAATACAAGAAGCTGCAGATCTTAAAATTGGTACTGCCACATTTTTATCTTTGTTCTAATTATGAAAAAATTATATACAAATTTAAGAATATTTTAATGCTTTTATATTTATAATTATCATTTTTTAGGACAAAACAAAATAATAAGGAGCTCAAAAACCTTATTAACCAACAAGCTTAAATCAGATATAATCTGGATGTATCTTTCAGATTATATGAAAAAATTACTCATATTATCTTCTTGAAATCCACCAATAAGGTAAATACTTTATATGTTCTTCTGTAAGCTTTCTACCTCACACATTGTCCATCTGATATTAATATTTCTAACAAAAATCTATCCATATATTTGCAGACAGCATGGATTAAAGCTCATATTTCCTTTCAACACATTTTACAAAAGAACTGGTATATGGCTTGCAAAAAATGATTTTGCTTGACAACAACTACATATGGAATTAGATTCACTTGTAATTCTTGTAGGGAGAAACTCCCAGCTGAACCCAGACATTTCTTTTTCCCTTTTTTCTTTTCAATTTTCTGCCTTTTCTTTTGATGTAGCGTATTTGTTGGGAAATTTTTCTTTTTCAACTTGACAACCTCCAATATGTCATAGGTGTGACATGTTAAGTCACACCCGTGAGAACCTCCAATATGTCATGGGTGTGACATGTTAAGTCACACCCATGAGCCCTTCACTATACCTCTCATAGTTGTGACATGTTAAGTCACACATGTCAGACCTTCTCACAGGAATGATTTAACATGTCACGTCCATTAGGCATTTCGAAATTTTTGATTTTACTATGTTTTTTCCTTTTATAACAAAATTTTAGTAAATAAATCATTATATCTAAGTAATATACATATTCTTGTTAACTTTTGTTTGCAAATGTAGATGCCGCTATGATGTTGATTTAACTGACGAAATAGGAACTATCACAGCTTCTATTTTTGGCGAACTTGGTCAAAACCTCTTGAAGTTCAATGTAATTGAAGCTATGCAGTTTTACCACCAGGTTATATTTTTTAACTTACTACAAATAGATTTACATTTAATAACAACAATTATGATATGTTTATCATATGACTAATGTTCTACATTTTTACCTTCCCATAACAAGAGTATAGAACTTCCTCTGAAAAAAGTACACACAGAATTGAAAGCCAAGACATTTCTTCTTCATATAAAACCTGCTCACATCTCCTCACTAGATGGAAGACAACGGTTCATTGTTATCTATTACCATAAAACTAATGATGATGAATTACAAAAGGGTTCAACTTCAATTAGAAAAGAAGATGACGTTTTAACTAATGATCAAAATAACAATGTTGACATTACACCCACATCTATTTCAGGTATTTATCATTATTTTTTCAATCAATTTTTTGCATTTTTATCTTTATTAAACTATGTGAGCATCTTCTTTTTCATGAATTCTATTATCATTTGTTATTTATTTACTCAACATTTTTCTAAAAAATAATATTCGCTTTTATACTCTGTCGCTAATATGTTTTGGTTCTTTATATTTTTAGAAGATATTGTTGTTTCTTCTTTAAGAGTAAGACAATGTCTTCACAAAAGATTCAGTGACACTGAACCCACACCAGCCTCAAATGCAGATGTTGATGACAACAACAAAAGGCTCAAATTATCATAGACTTTTTTCATAGTTCATCAAACAACATAAGCATGTAACTTTTCCAATTTTTGTGCTTTAATTTCCTCTTTTCTTAAACTTTAAATTTGTATATACTTGTATGGTGGTTTTTTGTTATTAATTGACAACCATCACCAACATTTTGTGACTTGGTTCATAACCGTGACTTATTTTGACCATTAGACAATTCTCTTTATTAAACTCATCCACATTCCTAAAATAATTGCTTCTAAATTCATACAAATTTTAACATATCAAAAGAAACCATTTTCTTTATTTCTTTATTTGTTTTCTTTTAACATGCCTTGTTTTATCTTCCACTTTAATTCCTATCACATGCATTATTATTTGCTAATTATTATTAAGTATTATATACTAATATTAAGTATATATATAGCTCTTCACGATTCAGACTAATATGAATATTTAAATTAATTATATCAGTTAATTGTTATTTATTATTAGTTATCATTTAATTCTGAATTATGTTCTTATTAATTATATAACGTTTATTAATCCTTTCATATTATTATATATATATACTAAGAACGACGAATATGCATTTCTTTTGATATTATTATTCAATTATTAATTTAGTTTTAATTATGGCATTTTAATTAATATTAATTATCAATTGGTTGTTAATTATGTCATTATACATTTTTATAATAAACTCCTCCATTTTCTTCCAATAACTTTTAAATATATATAAAATTTCATGCATGTGACTTAAATAGTCACAAGAGTGACTCCCAATAAGTCACAACCGTGCATATTATTTTGTTTTTTTTTTCTTACTAGGCTTTTTCACATGAACGATTATTGTTAATCAATAAATAGGCATGTTCTTATTAATCCTTTCATATTATTATTTAATTATTAGTTTAGTTATAATTGGGTTATTAATAATAATTATTATTATTAATTGGTTGTTAATTATGTCATTAGAAATTTGTATTATCATTAACTATATATACATTATTATTAATTGGTTGTTAATTATGTCATTAGAAATTTGTATTATCATTAACTATATCTACTACTATTGATAAAAAATTTGGTCATACATTTTAAAGGTGAAAATCTAACTCTAATTTTAACAGTCCTCTTAATGTTAGATACTATTTAATTATCTACCGTAAATACTTGATGGATGTACTACCGTATTAGAATTTACAATTTTTTAACTGATTTTCTTTTCTAAATATCTATCAACTCAACAATTCAACTTATCTCTGAAAGTCACTAAACACAAGAGTTATAAAGCAAATATGATTTATCCATTTGTTTGTATTACTGTATCAACTTTATATTATTATGACCCTAGAATATTATGCATCAAACTTACAAAATGTAATAAGATCAAATTAACCATAACACCAACTATTTTTATTTTATCTTTTGCTAAAACTATATGAAAACTATCAATTAAACATAAAAATTACGGTAAAACCTTGACCACAGAAACATCAAATACTACATAAACATCGAAATCTACAATCATCTAACAAACTAAAACTATTTAAGAAGCAAAAATTTCCACTTACAAATTAAACATTTCCACAAAACAAAACAATAAATTTGAAATTGCAAATCCATACACATAACACTTATATTAATTATTAGGACTCTAGGGTCATATTTCAGGTTTTAACCAAAAAAAGATTTCATCTAAGCTCAAGGGGGCTCACCAAGGATAATATCATGGTGGCTTTTTAAGCTGTCAAGATAAATCCTAAACACCTACATCACTTCAATATTTGCATAAGATTATGTAATCTCGACTAGTATTTGCAAGCAAGATCTAGATTTGCTTAACTATGAAAGAATACTCTCAACAATGAATACTTTTAACTGGTATATGATATCTAAAAAGAGCTCAAATTCTTACCAAATGAAGGTCATATTCATCTATCACAATAAGCTAATACCCTTTCAATTGACATCCAAGACAATCAATTTATGCATGCAAGTATATTAATTCACTCGTATTATGCATTTACAATCCCCATCAAGTTCATTTAATAACCGAACATCTTTAACTATTAAACAAGAAAACAAACACATAATGTACAAATATACACTGTCAACATCATAAGAAATTAATTAAAGGATCTAAGATGCAAACAACATTAATAAAGACAAACAATAAAACTAAAAATGATTTAATAACAAACAATCAAAATAATAAAAAGAAAAAGTTAGAAACACAATACTAAGATGAAGGGGGATGCTGTCTCGAGCGAAGAATTAAATTCGCTAGGAAATTCCTCATCTCCGTTATGTTAGCCTCAATCTTGTCGAATTTATCATTCGTTCGCCATTCAAATACAATTAGTTAATTAAGTAATGATTGATATTCGAAAAACCAAAGGGGGTTGTAGTTTCGCAAACTTTCTGATTCGTTTCTAGCCAAAAAAAATCAGAAAAATTAAGAGAACCAAAAATAAATCAACACTGAAAATTTGGTAATGCAGTTCGGTACACCTTGCCTACATCTGCGGAGCCCTCACCCAGCTTAATAACTTTCACTAAAGTACAATAGATTTACCCAAGGCTTTACTGAGCTGACACCACTCAACCCTTCACACTATCTCTCAACCTCACTTCCCGTGAAAAAATTTCACACCCAATAGTACGACCGCCTCGTACTAACCTCAACAAAGGATTTCTCTAAACTACTTTTAATTAAACGATAATTAATAAAAATAACTCAAGTGATTAATCAACTAAGAACAAAACAATAATACACTTGAGATAAAAGAGAAGAACAACTTTCCAAAAGGTTAAGCTCTACTAAAATAAATCTGGAAGTTGTTGCAATAATGATGGGTTGATTCACATAGACACAACACAAAGCTACAACTCTAAAAAATTCTAGCAACGTTATTTTGAGACCTAGGCAACGAACATTAGCTCACAACGTCTGACTACAATGTCTTTGTGTTTATAATTGACCGTTTCTAATCCAAGTGTGCTTCGATACCATGGGCTAAAATTTTAATGGAGAGTGTCTAGATTTTCAGTTTTGACTCCTTTTTAACATCATTTGTAACATCTTGTAGCATCTCGGCCTTATGTGCCCGATAACTCCATAAAAATGACACGTTGGTACAAATCTTCGATTCTTTTTCAATGTTTCTTCTTTTCGGACAGATTTAGACATATTATTTTTCTCCTCATTCACTTTAGAGTAGTCTCCCTTATAGACAATGCCTTGAAGATCCCCTTTAACCTTAACAATTTCTGTTAATTTTCTAATTTTTCTGTTCCTTCATTCAACATTCTCAATCCCTTTTTAGTACTTACCAATTTGATTCTAGCTAAACCAAGCTCATCTGATGTCAACATCAATTTCTTTTCTAACTCTTGGACGGTGTTCTTCATAGAGAGATTCTCTTCCTTAAATCTTTCATTCTTTCTACATATTTCACCCATTTTTTGTACATTAACTCACATGCTTCATAAATACCTTTCTTTTTATCATCTAAAGTATTGTGATCACTGTCATAATCCGAAATAGAGTTTTAAGCTAAATCGTCTACATTTTTTCCAAAATTTCCCAATTTACTCATTTTTTCGTCTTCAGTTATTTCCTTCTCGATTACTGTTAAATAAGTAACTGAACTTTTACTGTATAAAGTAATTAACGCATCACTATTCACAACTTCTTTTTCGCTTCTGGATTCGTTATAACTCCAAGTGCTCGTATAGGATTTTCATTTTCTCTTCTTCATAGTATTAGTACACTCCACTTGAACATATCCGAAGCCTTGACACTCATGACGTTCAATTCTCTTTACCTTTCTTTCTCCCTTGTCAGTTTTGGCTTGTTTGAAGTTGTTATTTGATGAGCTCCCACCTTTTTGCCTAAACTCGCGTCTATCCTTTTTCACTCTCTTCATTCACTTACTGAACTCTCGTGTTAATAGCTCTATATCCTCATTTTCGAATTCATCTTCTACGTCATTCACGACTTTACCAATCTCAGCTTGCAATGCTAATCTTTTCTTCTTCTCTCGATTGTCCCTCAACAAATTCATTTCGAAATTTGTAAGAATTCCATTCACCTTCTCCAATGACAATTCATTGATGTCATGAGCCTCCTCGATTGCTACAATTTTTGGAATAAATCTTGAAGATAGTGATCTCAACGTTTTCTTGACTAGTTTCAGATTGAAATATTTCTTTCCCAGTTGACGTGCCTGATTCACTATATCTCGCAATCTTTCATGAAAGTCTCCAATAGTCTCATTTTCATCCATCTTCATTTCTTCAAACGTCACAGCTAACATCTGTAGTTTTGACGCTATCACAGATTTGGACCCTTCATGAATAGACTGCAAAGCATCCAACGCTTCTTTAGCCGATTCACAGGCTAATATTATTGAGAAGCGTCCTTCATCAACAGCACTGAATATCGTATGCATTTCTTGTGAGTTTCCAAGTGCACTTTCTTCTTCGACTCTTGTTCGTTCAAATGGATCTTTTTGAACTGCCTCTTCTTTATCATCAGTGATCATTGGATGCATCCACCCATGTACTACCGAGTTCTCTGTAGTTGTTCCCTGTGCCTGAATAAATACCCTCATCCGTGATTTCTATACAAGATAATTGTAACTGTCCAACAATGATGGCCTGATAATTGATGCTCCTTCTCTTATGGCCATGTTTGAGAAACTAGTATCTACACCAACTTGCTACCAAGTTCTGAATCGGTGACTTCGCTCTTATAACAATTGAAAAACCAAAGGGGGTAGTAGTTTCACAAACTTTCCAATTCGTTTTTAGCAAACAAACAAATCAGCAAAATTAAGAGAACTAAAAATAAATCAACATTGAAAATTTGTTAACGCAGTTAGGCACACCTTGCCTATGTCTACGGGGCCCTCACCCAGCTTAATAACTTTCACTAAAGTACAATAGATTTACCCAAGGCTTTACTAAGCCGATAGTACTCAACCCTTGACACTATTTCTCAACTTCACTTCCCGTGAAAGAAATTCATACCCAATAGTACGACCGCCTCGTACTAACCTCATCAGAGGATTTTTCTAAACTATTTTTAATTAAATGACAATTAATAAAAATAACCCAAGTGATTAATTAACTAAAAACAAAACAATAATACACCTGAGATAAAAGAGAAGAACAACTTTTCGAAAGGTTAAGCTCCATTTAAATAAATCTGGAAGTCGTCGCAATAATAATAGGTTGATTCACATAGACACCAACACGAAGCCACAACTCTGAAAAATTCCAGCAACATTATCTTGAGAGGTAGGCAACGAACATTAGCTCACGACGTTTGATTACAAGGTAGACTAACCATAATAGCATCCGCACCATTTCAACTCCTTCTTAATAAATCACAGCACACGATGGTCCTTGCCTACTGCTTGATTTATTTTCTAACTTCCACTGCTCAATTTGTTGTCTAACATCCACTACTCAACTCCCACGCAAGACCATTGCTCACTATTGATTTTCCAAATCTCCCATATAAGGCCACTGCACTTGGGCACACATCAACAACTTAACGTTAACATATGCTCCACTGTGAGATTTCCTTCAGCTATAGAGACATGCTAAATTAACGGTGTGTTTCCCAATAAATAATTAATACACACCGCTACACCATAGCCTTGTCTCACACAACACACATATATTCAACTATCTTCCCATATCATGTTACAGCCATATGTGTTTCTTTTTTTTTTTTTACCATAAATGCATAACACCGCAACCACCATTTTTCCCACGCTAAAGATTCACTTCAGCTGTTAATTAGAGATTTGTACGACACCAACACCCTCAAGCAAGAAGAGTCTGATTACAACTACACAACTACCACGTCTTTATTATTATTTTTATAAACTCCACGCAAAACACAATCCAGTTACCAACATGATAATAGACTTCAATCCAAGATAGGATTCTTTTTCAACTAGAAGATTATCCTTATACCTTTTGAATCCAAGTCATTATCCAATTAATATCTTATATGTCTAATTAATAAATAATGTCAAAACTAATTATCTAGATATATAACATAATCCTAACAATATTCAAACAAATTAGGTGCAATGTTCCAATGCGTAGCTTCGGGTGGCAAAACGTCATCCCCTTCTGTACCTTAACCTACTTCAATAGATTATGCTTACTACTTGAAGCTTCTTTTGTGTCATCATTAACAAGAACATAACGATCACCTTGTTGCCTAACAATCTTCATAGACACCAATGACTGCAAGTCTAAACTAAAGTTCTCTAAAACTAATTGCATAACTGTTCTCTCAGTTAGTAAACCAAGATGCTTTTCAATTTGGGTGACAAATGCTCCAACTACTATTTTGTTGGCTCTAGCTTTAGACACATCCATTAGATGTATACTTAACTACACACCAGCATTAAAATGTTTAATATTCACCATACACCACAACATAAACAATTCTACTTTAGAGAGTACACCTTGGCTATCTCCTCTACCAAATATCGTAGAAGTTAAAAACTTATGAAGATAACGAAAGCTAAGGTCCACTAAAGCAAACGATTTAGACCTACTTGGAGAAAAAAAACGTTTCTTGAAATAGTAATTTCATTCCAAAAACGTTTCTTGAAATAGAAATAACATGCGGCATATTCATCAATCTAAATGTCATACTAATCATGATGCTATCTTCATTTAAGATCAATTGTAAAGTAGTCAAAAATATTAATGTTAATTCAACTTATGAATTTTTTTAAAAATTCAACAAATTTATCCCATCCTATATTATGCAACAATTCATTCACTCGGTCTGCTATTCCTAATTCAATAATAGCTCCATAATTAATAAATCTGTTTGACATAATCGGACAATATTTTAAAGTTGCATATCTTAACTGGCTCTCACGTCTGTCAAATTGAACACAAGGATTACCTAAAATAGGCATAAGGCATATCATCCGGTTGAGAAGATGAAGATATCGATAATCTCACAAGAGGCACAACCTGAGTAGCAATCAAGAATGAAAATAATTTGGTAAATCTTAGACCAAACGAAACAGTTTATTACTTGATTAGGTTTGGAGTAGTTAAAAAAAAGGCAAACATGAAATCCTATAGTAATATGAGTCCAAAATGGTTGGGATTGTTTTGTAACAAACACATGGCACAATTCTGGTGGTATAGAGAAAATCACACTTGAGAAATCCATTTATTTAAAATTATTTATGTTTAAGAATATACACAAGTTCTATATACTTTTGAACTTTCTGATAGGTCATATTTAAGTATCAACAAAAGTTAGCCCCACCCACATTATAACGTATACCTAATCACCCATCTGAGACCTATAGAATGGAGTTATACTTTACATGCTCTTAAAAAAATCTAACCGAAGATGGATGAAGCAACCTTTTTTAAACTTGACTAATTAGAAAAAAGTAATTCTAATCAATAAATTCAAAATTATAATTTCAATTTCAATTTAGGCTTAAATATATAGGCTTTAATAAATAATTATAAAGTAAAGGATTAAAACGAAGAAGACAATTAAAGAAAAAAATAACTCCCCCTCATAAACCCAGATTTTACCTTATCTAATTGAACATGTTATAATAACATCACAACAGCAATTAACTTTGTCTCTCTACAAATGTGACAAACAAACTATAAAATGATTTTTTTAAAAATAGTTTTAAGGAAAGTTAGCAGGTATCTCATCGACAACTAATGGTAAATGACGTTTTGGAGCAGATGTTGGAGAAACTGAGGCCACCAAAGAAAGCGCTGGCAGACGAGAGGAAGTTGCAGGAATCATCGGAGAACAAATTTAAGGTTGAAGAAGAAGAGGCTACAACAGGTGTGATATTTGCTTGTGCGGCTCAATTAGATTAGGTTAGGTTTAGGGATTTCAATATTAGATATGGATGTGACTTAATAACTCACACCAATGACTTTTTTTCCTTATTTTAATTAACTATTTTAATTAATTGATTTTAAATATTCCTTTAGTCATGGGTACTCTGTATATTTTATCCATTTATTGCAAATACATTACACTATACGTTTCCATGTTTTATTTTATTTTTTCATTCCTAATTTTTGTGAACTAATTTTAATAATTTATTTTAAATATTCTAACTCTTATATTTTAACTTATTTTCTCCCGTATAATTTTATCCACATTCATAAATTTAAACCTTTTTAATTCCTTCCTTACTATACATTTCCAAATTTTTATTTTTTTATTTTTAATTTTAACTTACTTATTTTATTAATTCATTCTAAATGTTTGAACTTTTATATTTTTACCTCTTTAGCAAAATTTTATCCGCAATCACCCAATTCTATTTTTCCCACAAAACTTTAAATTACATAATATTCATTTATATAATGCCCACTTAATTTAGAATTAAGGAGTATTTAAAAATATGTTATATTAATATAACATATTTTTAAATACTCCTTAATTCTAAATTAAGTGGGCATTATACTTGTGTGGATTATCACTGCATATTTGCGCAGTGTCCATCTGCTAGTATAATATAACATATTTTTAAATACTCCTTAATTCTAAATTAAGTGGGCATTATACTTGTGTGGATTATCACTGCACATTTGCGCAGTGTCCATCTGCTAGTTAATATACATTACATGTCAAGGTTGTTACTAGTTTACTTCGTTTAATATAATTTCAAAACGATCCCTAAATTATCTTTTTTTACACTTAAGACCCCTAATTTTGTTGTTTCTCTCCTTTCCGCTCCTATCGTTCTTATTTTTTGGGAATAAATTCCTAAATCACTTCCAATTTTATTTTAAAATTTAAGCCCTCAATACCAATTTTTTTAGGTAGTAAAATACAGGAAATATCAATGATCATTTAACATAATCTTTTATTCATTAATTGATTTTGAAATACTCTTAATTGGTCAATGTTGGATTAATTAAGTAAAAATTCAAAAAAACATATTATAATAAAATAGAGCTAAAAGACCTAACATAGATCTAGATGTAAACATATAAATTGTAATTTAAGGTTGATGATAGGTTGGACTAGATGTAGAAGTTAAAAACTTAAAAAAAATTCGAACTTAACTAGTTTTAATTTAATATGTCAATTTTGATCGATTTGAATTGAGTTATTATAACAAATTAAATTTTAAAAATTTAATAAGTTCAAATTTGATTGTGTTTAAATATTTGAATTCTAATTCTAGTTCAATTGAATGAAATTTGATTTAGACTAGCACTTAAATTAATTTGTCATTTTTACTAAGATTTCAATTCTTGAATATTTTTGCAATAACATTATTTCATATCCAAAATATGAAAGAAATGGATATTTCTATCATGTTCCACTTAATCCCTATTTTACGGCCACATATCTTTAAGGATAAGGAATACGAACCTTTTTTTCTATTACATGAATCCAATTTTTATTTCATCGAAAAAAACCATCTTTTTTTCTTAACAAGGTCTTTGCTATTTGATCTAATAACATTCCGTTAGATAGAAACAGGTTTAATAAATACTGAGAACTCTAGGATAGAGTATTAGAATGGAAAAAGACATTAAATAATGAACTATTAGCTCTAAGTCATCTCCTGTGATAAATCAACAATTTAAAGTATTTTTCTTGTGTATTTAAACCAACGTTTATATATAGATGTAGGACTATCTGTTTGGGAAGTAAGACTTTGACACCCCTTCATCAACAAAGTCAAATTACAAATGATGAAATGATTATAAGGTCATATTCTTTATATAAAGAAATAGAAGTAGCAATAAGAACTAAGAAGAATAAAGTGGTAGGTTTGATGGACTATGCCTAAATACTGTCATTCAAGAGTAAGTCTATCAAAAACAACCTCTACCAGGTACAATTAAGACTACATATTATTAGAAATTCTTAGACTTCACATTATCTATATTTTTAATGACACTAAAATTTCAATTTTTTTCAAATTTAGTTAAAATTATAATTTTAAAGATATTTAACTAAAATTAAAAAATTATTTTTTAGTCTTTTAAGTTAAATTCAAATGTTTATCCAAAATTGTCAATTATATTAAAACTTTAAATTTTCTTAGAATTTGGACCTTTTTCGAAATTTGGATCGAATTTTGAATAGTGATCCATGCTTTCTGCCATGTGTGAATCGCTGCATCATTCCACCGTATCT
Organism: Erythroxylum reticulatum; assembly: GCA_025504915.1. Lineage (NCBI taxonomy): Eukaryota > Viridiplantae > Streptophyta > Magnoliopsida > Malpighiales > Erythroxylaceae > Erythroxylum > Erythroxylum reticulatum. The sequence goes on along the minus strand of JANSVA010000007.1, from coordinate 30,547,024 downwards.
TGACAAATTTCACCTCCCGAGACAGGCACAGACTTCAAAACCAGCCCTCATCTCTTCATTTTATCAGCAAACCTGCGTCACTTTTGATTGGCCTTACGCACAAAACACCATGCACTGTTATTTCCATGCCATAACGATAATGCCCGACGTCTTTATCCGCTTGCCAAGCCTTCAACTTTATATAAATTATGCATTACCCTTCTCAGAACATCATCAAGAGTAGTGATTGTTTAGTTAGTGGAAAAGAGTGAGAGGCTGTACAGATGATGGGAGTCGGAACTTATGGTTTCCCTGCACAAGACGCGAGAAAGATCGCTGAAGGTTATGATGTACCTGAAGGGGTTTACATTCGCGGCCGCTATGACCAAGAGTTTGCCAAGATCCTAACCAAGGATGCGTTGCAATTTGTTGCTGATCTGCAGAGGGAGTTTCGAAACCGAATTAAGTATGCAATGGATTGTCGCCGAGAAGCAAAAGGGAGGTACAATGAAGGAGCTTTACCAGGATTTGATCCTGCAACAAGGTACATAAGAGAAGGGGACTGGACGTGTGCACCGCCACCGCCGGCGGTGGCTGACCGGAGAGTGGAGATTACGGGCCCTGTTGAGAGGAAAATGATCATCAATGCACTCAACTCCGGTGCTAAAGTTTTCATGGTGAGTTCCAACACTCGGCAAGTATAGGAGTTAATTAGCTGTCGAAGTTGAACGTGATTATATAAACATGCGAAGACAACAGTTCCGAGTCATGCATGAAGCTTAGGAGAAAGGAACTTGAATTACATAGTTACACAAACTGTTCGTTACCTTGGTAATTTTAAAGGAACTGGTCATTTGTTTCTCTTTCACAGGCTGATTTTGAGGATGCACTATCTCCAAGTTGGGAGAATCTTATGAGAGGACAGGTTAACTTGAAGGATGCAGTTGATGGGACAATCACTTTCCATGACAAGGCCAGGAACAGGGTATACAAGCTCAGTGATCAGACAGCAAAGTTGTTTGTGCGACCAAGAGGGTGGCACCTCCCTGAGGCTCACATCTTCATTGATGGAGAACCTGCAACTGGTTGTCTCGTGGACTTTGGTCTATATTTTTATCACAATTATGCAACATTCAGGCGGAATCAAGGTGCAGGGTTCGGGCCTTTCTTCTACCTCCCAAAAATGGAGCATTCAAGGTAGGGGTTGAACCTAACAAGCACACCACGTTGTATTGGCATTGAAGGCCATGTAACTTGTTCTGTATGACTATTGCAGGGAAGCTAAGATATGGAACTGTGTTTTTGAGAGAGCAGAGAAGATGGCAGGAATAGAAAGAGGAAGTATCAGAGCAACCGTTCTAATCGAAACACTTCCTGCTGCGTTCCAAATGAATGAAATCCTATACGAGCTAAGGGACCACAGTGTTGGCTTGAACTGTGGAAGATGGGATTACATCTTCAGCTATGTTAAGACATTCCAAGCTCACCCTGATCGTCTCTTGCCAGACAGAGTTCTGGTTGGCATGAAACAACACTTCATGAGAAGTTACTCTGATCTCCTTATCTGGACATGTCATAGGCGTGGTGTGCACGCCATGGGTGGCATGGTATGGATTTCTGTTTGATCTTGAAAACTTTACCAGAAAGCATGGTTTTAAATTGCGGTATGCAATGGCAATTGTGGCTGTAACTGCATCCCGCAATTGCTGCAATAGCCCATCCGCAATCCACAATTTTAAACCTTGCTAGAAACTATCTTTTTCCTGTTTGAAACAGGAAGAACTAAATGACATTCTTGATTAAAACAGGCAGCTCAAATTCCAATTAGAGATGATCCAGAGGCAAATGAGGCAGCACTGGAACTTGTAAGAATGGACAAGCTGAGAGAGGTGAGAGCAGGGCATGATGGAACTTGGGCAGCACACCCAGGACTTATCCAAGCTTGCATGGAAGTCTTCACAAACAACATGGGAAATGCCCCCAACCAAATCCAATCCATGAAGCAAGAAGATGCTGCCAATATAACAGAAGAGGACCTCCTGCAGAGGCCAAGAGGAGTGCGAACTATGGAGGGTCTTCGCCTAAACACCCGAGTTGGCATCCAATACGTAGCAGCCTGGCTTACTGGATCAGGTTCTGTTCCTCTTTACAACCTCATGGAAGATGCTGCAACTGCTGAGATCAGCAGAGTCCAGAACTGGCAATGGCTTAAATATGGAGTCGAACTGGACGGAGATGGGCTTGGTGTGAAGGTGAATCCTGAACTCTTTGGGAGAGTGGTGGAGGAAGAGATGGCTAGAATTGAGAGAGAGGTTGGCAAGGAAAAGTTTAAGAAGGGAATGTACAAGGAAGCTTGCAAGATCTTCACCAGGCAATGCACAGCACGGACATTAGATGATTTTCTGACCCTTGATGCTTATAATAACATTGTCGTGCATTTCCCAAGAGGGGTCTCTAGGCTTTGAATTAGTTTTGTTGTTGAAATTTCAATAATCATCCCTTCTTCTTCAAATACTTCTTCTGGTGTAGCATTGTGTCGGAAGAAGGGAACAGGGACTCAGACCCCATGACTACGCCTGCTTCTTGTATGCATGTTTCAACCCAAGTTCAAACTTTGTGTATGTCTACCAAGTGTTTACTCATATGACTATGTAAATAAAGGAGCAGGTTTCATACATCACTTCAAAGACAGATTTACCTGCTTCTTCTGATTGCTGACGCATTTCATCAAACACCTGAGCTCCGTTATTTCGTGGATGAGTAAAATTTTCACCAAAATCGTGTTTAAATTATAACATAGCACTTTCCGAAATTCATGACACCCAACGCCTCTAGTCATAGATACGACGGACTTGGAAACAGATTTGGCAAAAGAATAATGGTAATGTTGTGGGATGCGGAAATGTTGATCAAACAGTTCTAAACGTGGGAAATTGGGAAAATTGTTATGGAGGGCATTACATGATTCCTATCAGTTGTAGTAAAATCGAGTTACCTGTGTTTAAAGGTGATAATATTGGAGCTTGGATGTTTAAAGGTGAATAATTTTTCATATTGGATCAGGCTCCTTAGAGTTGAAAGTGGGGTTAGCTACAATGTTTTTAGAAGGCTAAGCCTTAGCCTAGCATGAGTTGTATATCTGAAGCAGGTTGACTCGAAAGTCACTTAGTTGGGACAAGTATATGCTAGTATAGGAGCAGAGATTTAAGGAGGCAGCCTTCAAAGATCCGAAGTGAGAGTTTAAGGAATTACAACAAGAAGGATTTGTGAAGGAGTACTGTACAGAGTTTGATTTACTATCGCATAAGCTGGTAATATCGAAACCTTTTGTAGTTAGCCTATTCTTGAAAGGATTGAAAATTGAGATCACATATCTAGTGAAGATATGGAATCCCAAAACTCTTCAACAAGCGTATGACTTGGCTAAGAAACATAAATTGCCGGCGACGCAGTATGGACTTATGGGAAGGTTAATCCTTGTTGTTAAAATCATCGTAAGGACTATTTCCTAAGCCTATGAATAGAAGTAATCAGAAAGGGGAAGGAGAGTTGAGATGGAACAGGACAACTTCTATTAGAGAATTAGATGATTGAAAACCTAAAAGATTATGTTTTTGGTGTAAAGAACAATATCATCTTGGTCACAAATGCAAAAAGAAAATGTTGCAGAAGTACGTTGTAGATGGGGAGAATGAGGAGATTAAAGAAGTTGAAGATGAGGAGGAACCTAGTATTTCATTACAGGCAATATCAGGAATAAGTATAGTGAAATATTAGCATATTGAAGTACAGGGTGTGATAGAAGGAAAGGTTATCCACATACCAGTGGATGGTGGAAGCGCACATAAATTTGTGGATAAAAAGTTGATGGTCATAATTGGTAAGGAGTTAGAGGAGGTGAAGGATTTGTCAATTTTTGTGAGAGAAGGAATGCATTTAACTTGTACACACATTTGTAGAAACTTTAAAAGGAAAATATGTGGAAAAGAATGTTGTACAGATTCCTTGGTTATTGATATGTGGAAATGACATAGTGTTAGGGGTCCTATGGTTGTCTGCGTTGGATGATATAGTGTGTAACTATTAAAAAGGGACCATGAAGTTTTGGTAAGAGGGCAAAGAGATGGAGTTGATAGGTGATGTTCACAAAAGAATAACTTAAATACTTGAGAAAAATTATTGAGGATGCGAAGTGATGAAAACACTGTGTGTTATTTTATGGTGGAGTATTTGGAAGATGAAAAACAAATTGAATTAAGAACTTCTCAAGTTGTAGCAAATAACACTAAATTACTAGGAGAATACTAGGATCAATTATAGAGTTTTTAAAGACAGTTTGGAGGTATTTCCAAAGAATGCATGGAATTGCCACCTTTTAGATATCACGATTGTGAATTTCCTCTAAAAGGGGGAACTAAGGCCATAAATCTTCATCCTTATAGGTATTCTAGAGTATGGAAGTGCATTGTAGAAGAATTGGTGGACGATATGTTAAAGCAGGGTATAATTAGGCAAAGTGTTAGTCCTTTTTCTTTGCATCTATGATCTTGATTAAAAGGAAAGTTGGTGTTAAGTCAAAATGACTTCACGTCTAATAATTTTAATGACATTCAAATAATAATAATATTAGAAATTGTTGAACCATTTTGATCAGGAAGAAAATAAGACGAAGAGGAAGCAAAAGTAAGACGAAGCGGAAACTAAGACGGAAGAAAGTAAGATGAAGCGGGAACCAAGACGAAGTGGAAGCAAAAGTGAGACAGAAGAAAATAAGACGAAATGGAAGTGAAACTAAGACGAAAGAAAGTGAGACGAAGCGGAAGCGAAACTAAGACGAAAGAAAGTGAGACGAAGCGGAAGCAAAAGTAAGATGAATGAAAGTAAGACGAAGCGGAAGAAAAACTAAGACGAAGAACCGATACTACGTCGAACGGTTAATTAGTTTGAGTTAGTTACAGAACTCAATTAAATAACTGTTTCTACAAGATTCAAGATTCAAGAATTAAGATTCAAGAAGCAGTTGAAGACGAAGGCTATAAATACAAGTTGTAGTTGAAGATTAAAAAAGTTAGAGAATTTTAAAAAGTGAGAGATCTTAAAAAGCTTTTGATCTTTAGCAAACATTATATTCATTGTGTGAAACACTAGAGCTATTATTACTGTAACAAAACTCGCAATATCTTTCTGTAAGAAAGAAGAGAAGCTGAGCGCCTAAAGAGGCTAAGTGAGAAAAACAATACTTGGTGTAAGAGACCTGAAGAGGCTCTGTGAAAAAGAATACTTGTATTTTTTAGAAGAATAGTGAAATCTCATAAAGGTTTCTGAGGATTGGACATAGCTCAAGGTTTAGGGTGAACCAGGATAAAATCACTGTGTAAACATCTACTCTCTAACTCTAATCTTTTAATTTCTATTGTTTTATACAAGTATATAGAAATTAATTGCAATATATTATGATTGTCTGCTTAATAGTTTTTGAAAAAGTTATTTTTCAAAGAAAGTTGAAAGGGGATTGTTTTCACAAAAAAGAATACACAATTCAACCCCCCTTCTTGTGCAATTTGTCTATTGAACGTAAAGTCTATATTAATGCGTGATTTACTTCAATTGATATCAGAGCTCGGTTTCCAAGAACTACCATTACAAAGTATGGATAAAGATCCATGGCAGAATCACACGTTTATATAGCTGAAGGTGCCTCCATCACTAGACCTCCTGCGTTCAATGGTGAAGACTATCATTATTGGAAAGATAGGATGCGGCTCTTCATTGAATCTACACATATTGACGTTTGGGAGATTATCGAAAATGGACTGTATACACCAATGGATGATGAAGGAAATGTTATTCCACGTACCAGATGGTCGGCTGATCAAAAAGTAAGATTCCAGCTAAATTCAAAAGCCAAATTCTTTTTAAGTTGTACCCTAAACAGAAGTGAATACTATAAAGTTCATGGATGCGACACTGCGAAGGAGATGTGGGATACTCTATCCCTCGCACATGAAGGAACCAATCAAGTGAAGGAATCCAAGATAAGTATTCTTGTACATCAGTATGAGCTGTTTAAAATGCATGAAGATGAGTCTATCAATCAGATGTTTGGACGATTTCAAACTATCGTCAATGGACTTAAATCTCTCGGAAGAACCTATGATAACCAAGATCATGTTTGAAAGATTCTTAAAAGTATACCGAAAAGATAGAGACCTAAAGTCACTGCAGTATAAGAAACGAAGGACCTGATCGTATTAAAGCATGATGAATTGCTTGGATCCTTGAAGATACATGAAGTAGAGCTCGATGCAGAATATAAACCCAGACGGAATAAATCTATAGCATTGAAGGCTGGACAAAAGAATCACAAGATTCAAAGAAAGAGAAATTCATCGTCAAAAGCCTTGAAGATCGAAGAAGTCAAGAATAACGACTCCAGTGAATATGAATAAGATTCAAGCGAAGAAGATGATGAATTATCTTTTATCTCAAGGAAGATCAAACGCATGTGGAAGAAGAGAGCAAGAGGAAACAAAGAGTTTTCTTTCAAGAAGAATAGCCAAGTTGAAGGCAAGAACGAGAAGACATCTGTCATCTGCTACGAATGCAATAAATCTGGACACTATAAGTTTGAATGTCCATTGCTGAAAAGAAAACCAAAGAAAAATAGAGAAAATAAGAAGAGTATGATGGCAACATGGGAAGATTTGGATTCATCCGAATCTGACACTGATTCAGAGGTATCAGTTTAAGCAAACATTTGCTTGATAGCCGAAAGAGAAAGCGACAAGGAGGTAACTTCTAATTTTAATGAATTACGTGATGCATATTATTAGAAGATTCTCATGTCATACTTAAGCAGTATAGATTATTAAAGAAAAAGTTTGTAGAAAACTTGAAGAACACGCAAATGTTAAAGAGAAAAAACGTCTGTCTAAAGAAACAATTAGACGACATGAAGAAAAAGGTAGCTATAGATAGATCTGATGAAATCAGTCAGCTGAAACAAAGAATTAATATCCTTTCAGCCGATCTACCAACATTCACTAAGAGTACAAAAAAGATGAATGACATGCTAGGAAGATATAGACACCCTAATGATAAGAATGGTTTAGAGTTTGCTAAAAAGAATACTCAGTATAAAAAGAATGTTGTTCCTTAAAGGAAGAAATTTCATCAGTCACATTATCATCATACCATGAATCATTTTAACACTAACCCCAAAGGACCCAAGAAAATCTAGGTACCTAAGAAAAATATAATATCTACAGCAGATCTCCTTCCTTGGAAAAGACAACCAGCACCACTGATATTTGGACAGTGGATGCTCGCGACATATGTTAGGAAGAAGGTCTATGTTCCTAGATCTTCAACATAAGAAGGGAGTATCAGTAACTTTTAGAGACAACCAGTAGGGCAAAATCATTAGAATCGGTAAAATTAGTAAAGATTCTTTTGCATCTATTGATAATGTTTTGCTAGTTGATGGTTTAAAACATAATCTAATTAGCTTCAGTCAATTATGTGACTTTGGTTTTGATGTATCCTTTAATTAGAATTCTTGTGTAGTAAAAAACAAGGACGGTTCCATATTCTTCTCTGCCAAAAGACGAAACAATCTTTATAAGATTGATTTAGAAGATTTA
>JANSVA010000007.1:30492020-30504413 GCA_025504915.1 Erythroxylum reticulatum | reverse complement strand
CAAAACTAACATAAATTATGATTGGGAAATAGGTGGTTTATGGTGAAGAAGATGGTAGAAGGTTGGGTGTTATATTAGAATGATGTGGGTGTTCACGAATTCAACAATGGTTATGTAAAATCTGAAGTGAGTGAAAGTGGAAGGAAGAGATAAGTGAAAGAGGGAAGGTAAAAAAAAATGATGGGTGGTAAAATGATAGTAACGAGGGCAAGGAAATTTTATTTTTAATAATAATAAAATTGAAGATATTAACAAATGAAAATGTTAAAACAAAACAGACTTAATAGAAAAATTGAAAAATACTGAAAATAAAAATAAAATTGAACTTGAAATTTTTGGGTTACCCCAAATGTGCTTCTTTTAAGTCATTAACTAGACGTTTTGACGACTAACCTGATTATAGATAAGTTGGAGATACCAAATCTATCTCTTCCACATTCTCGACTAGAGAGTTCTCAAAGAAAAGTTTCAGACGGGGTCTATTAACCTTAAATACCTTTAAAGTATCTAAACTTTGAATTTATATTTCACCATGAGAAAATATGTTAGTAACAATCCAAGCCAGCGAGATCATAATTTTCCCAGAAACAACTTAAGCTTTGAATGATAAAGAAAAACTTTTTGTCCTACTGAAAATTGCTTCCTAAAAATCATCTTATCATGAAAAGCATTAGTCTTTTCCTTATAAATTCTTGCATTTTCATAACCTTCTTTACAAATCTCTTCTAACTTTTGCAATTGTAACTTCTTATTGTTACCAGCCTATACCAAATCCTTATTTAACTGCTTCAAAGCCTAGTAGGCTCTATATTCTATTTCCATAGACAAATGACAAGATTTACTGAAAACTAACTTGTATGGCGACATACCTATTGGAGTTTTGTAAGCAATCTGATACGCCCATAAGGCATCATCTAATTGTAAGCTTCAATCTTTTCTGTCTGGATTCACCACTTTTTCCAGTATGAAATTATTCTCCCTATTGGACATCTCAGCTTGTCCACTTGTCTGCAGGTTATATGCTATAGAAACCCAATGTATGACACCATATTTCTTCATCAAAGCCTCAAAAGTTTTGTTACAAAAATGTGTCCCTCAATCGCTAATGATAGCTAAAGGTACTCCGAACTTGAAAAAAATGTTAGATTAGACAAAATCTATAATAGTTTTAGCATCATTAGACAAAGTAGTCTTGGCTTCAACCCATTTCGAAACATAATCTACAGCAAGCAAAATATAATTCTTACCAAAGGAAAAGGGAAAAGGACCAATAAAGTCTACTCCTCAGATATTAAAAATCTCATATACCAGAATGTTAGTAGGTGGCATCTGATCTCTCGATCCCAAGCTACCTGTTCCTTGCCAACGATCACAAGACTTGCAAAACATGTAAGAATCATAAAATAGCTTAGGACAAAACTGTCCACATTCAAGAATTTTACGAGCTGTTCTTTTGGGGCCAAAATGTCCCCCCCCACACATGAATGACAAAAAGTTAATATGGAAGGAATTTCATCATTTGCAACACACTTTCTAATAATCTGGTCAGCATAAAATTTCCAAAGAAGAGGTTCATCCCATATGTAATATTTAACCTCTCGTTTAATTTTATCCTTTTTAGCTCTAATAAATCACTAGATAACTATTTAGTTACTATGTCAGCATGTCATGGAATTACCTGTTGAATTGCAAAGAGACTTTCATATGAAAATTCGTCTTAGAGAATATCAGATGCATTGGTTAGAGTGATTTGACTAAGATGATAGGCCATTAAATTTTCAACTCCCTTCTTATCGCGTACTTCCAACTCAAATTCTTATAGGAGTAAGATCCACCAAATCAACTTTGGCTTTGCTTCTTTCTTAGTCACCAAATATTTTAGAGATGCATGGTCTAAATAAATGATCACCATTGTACCTCATAGATAAGACCGAAATTTTTCCAACTCAAAATCTACAACCAAAAATTCTTTCTCCATCGTGGAATAATTCTTTTGAGCATTGTTAAGTGTCATGAAAGCATAGTAAAATGAGGTACTTTGTCCACCGTTTGACCTAAAACTACTCCAACTACATAATCCGAGGCATCACACATTAGTTTGAAAGGAATGTCCCATTTCAGTGGTTAAATAATTGGAGTTGTAGTGAGTCGTTTCTTTAGTTCATCAAATGCAGTCTTGAATGACTCATCAAAATCAAATTTCACATCTTTTTAGAGTAGTCTACACATGGGTTGCGCAATCTTTGATAAATTGTCGATAAAATCCTGCATGACCAAGAAAAGAGCGAACTTTCAGTACAGTCGCGGGAGAAGGTAAAGATCTTATAACATGTATCTTAGCCTTATCGACCTTAATTCCCTTATATGAAACTGTATGACCCAAAATTATGCCTTGGTTAAGCATAAACTGGCACTTTTCACAATTTAAAACCAAATTAGTTTCAATGTAACATTTAAGCACTTTCTCAAGGTTGATAATGCATGTTTCAAAAGATTCTCCATAAACCGTGAAATGATCCATGAAAACTTCCATACAATTCTCCATAAGGTTAGAGAAAATACTTACCATACACCTTTGAAATGTCGCTAGTGTGTTACACAACCCAAATGGCATTCTTCGATAGGTAAAGGTGCCGAATGGACATGTGAAAGTTATTTTCTCTTGATCCTTTAGTGCAACCAAATTCTGGTGATACCCTAAGTAACCATCTAAATAGCAATAGTGAGATTTACCTGCAAGTCTTTCAAGCATTTGAACAATAAACGGAAGCAAAAAATAATCTTTCCTAGTAACTGAATTTAGCCTCTTATAATCTATACTCTCCACCCATTTTGAATACGAGTGGGTATCAACTCACCATCACTATTTTCTACCACAATTATCCTAGTTTTCTTTGAAACTACCTGGATTGGACTTACCCAGTTGCTATCTAAAATGGGATAAATGATTCCAACATTAAGAAGTTTCAAGATTTCCTTTTTCATTACTTCCATCATGGGTGGATTCAAACGACGTTGGGGTTGCCTTACCTCCTTGGCTTCATCTTCCATCAATATTCAATGCATACAAATAGTGGGAATAATACCTTTTAAATTAGTTATGTTGCCTTAGCACTTGAATCAATTGATTTTCTTGCAAAAGAGTGAGTTTGTTTGAGATTATAACAGGTACGTATCTTTCTCACCCAAAAATATATATTTTAAATGGCTAGGCAAACTCTTCAACTCCAACGTAGGTGGCTAAATCAATAAAGGTAGAAGTTTGGAGCCAATTCGTGATAGCTCCACATACAGCAATTCCTTCATCACTTGCTTGGTTTTCTCCGAATGACAAAACAACACCTTAAGTTCGTTGTTGGGCTGTAACGATTCTATAATTATTTGCCATTGTAATGCGTCTCCCATCTCCAAAATTGTTTCGAGTTCATCGCTTTCATTTAATGATGAGTTTTCCTGCACCTAAGTGTCAATAAAGTCCACAGAAACAACAAGTTGTTCATCATTCAGAAATTTCATGGCATTGTATATATTGAATTTAATTAATTCACCATCAAACTCTATAGTAATGATCCATCATGAACATCAAATTTTGTTTTAGTGGTTTTCAATAACGGTCTTCCAAATAAAATAGGAGTTAAAGAAGATACATCATCACTCCCCATCTACAAAATATAGAAATCAGCTGGAAAAAGCATTTCACCCACTTGAACTAAGATATCCTTTAACACACCCTTTGGATAAGCATTTGAACGATCTGCTAATTAAATACTACATTGGTTTCCTTGAGAGGCCCCACGTTTAAAAACTTGTAAACATCATAAGGCATGACATTTATTGATGCACCCAAATCTAACATAGCTCTTTCAATTCTCAAATCACCAATTTTACAAAGGATAGTGAACATACATGGGTCATGACATTTAGTTGGTAGCTTTTTCTTCTACAATATGGCCGAAACATTCTCCCTTAATTGAACTTTCTCATCAAATTTCATTTTCTGTTTGGAAGTGCAGAGTTCCTTAAGAAATTTAGCTTAACGAGGGATTTGTTTATTGGCATCAAGCAAAGGAATATTTACTTGGACTTCCCTGAAAGTCTCCTATATTTCTTTCCCTTGTTCCTCTTTCTTTGCCTTGGTGACTCGACTAGGAAAAGGGGGTTGTACAACAAAATTCTATAGACCTGTCTACATCTTCTCTAGTTGATTAGGTGCTTCCTTTATTGCTTCTTCTTAGACTTCTCTCCTAGAGATTTTTGGAGATGGCTCCTGTAATTCCTTACCACTTCGTAACATGATAGCTTTGGTACTTTGTTTGGGATTAATTTTTGGTTGAGTTAGAAATTTTTCAGAACTTTATGCATCTAACCGATTAATGGTTATTGCCAATTAACTTAACTGATTTTCAAGATTTTAAATACTAAATTGAGTATCTCGTTAAAATGTCATAGTGTTAGTGGCCAATGATTTAACTATATCTTCCAAAGAAGACTTTCCTTCGGAATTGGATTCCATTTGTTGATATTGTCTAGGTACATATGGTTGCCTAAATTGTAGGAAATTTACAATAGCTTGTTGTCCTTGAGAGTTCCCATAATGAAAATTTGGATGGTTGTGCCAACCCGGATTGTAGGTGTTGGAGAATGGGTCATATTTTCTTTGATTTTGCCTAGCAAAACCTCCCACAGCATTGACTTATTCTGCACTTTCTTCCTGCAAAACTGGACATGTGTCAGTAGAGTGTCCCAACATCAAACATATTCCACATACCTTTGCTTTTTCTTTCTTTGTAACTGCAAGTTGTCACACCAAAGATGTAAGATCATCTAATCTTTTCTCCAATGTTATTACATTCACCTCATTTACGTGTTTTGAACTATGGCTAGAATGCATCCCGAATTGTTATGTATTGGAAGCCATATTCGCTATCAAATCTCTTGCGGCTGTCGGTGTTTTATCAAACAAAACACCACCACTTACTATAATATCCCGTTACTCATGTTACGGCTATAATAGTAAATTATGAGAAATTTATGTAAAATTAGGAAAAAGCACGTCATGCATAAGTTAATTATGACATACACATTTATTTTGCACATTCATATGATTGTACATGCATTTATTGACATTTTCGGGTAAATTGGTTTATAAATAGAAACTGTGAATTAAATTGGTGTGTATTAAATGTGATTTGGCAATTTTTGGCATATTTTGGATATTTTAAAATTTTTGGTGAATTATTTTAGCTGAAAATTTATTTGGAGAATAATCTAATTATTTTGGATTTTTTGTGAATTTTTGAAAATTTATAAAATTTTGGGGTATTTTTAGATTAAGAAAAATAAGAGACCAATTAAAATGTGACAAATGGCTAAATTGTATTAAGACAAATGGTTTGTATCTGTGATGATAAGTGATTGTTTGGGTTGAGAGACATGTGCATATACATGCAAAATGCCACGTACTGTATGAATTAGGTGAAGGTTTCCTCTGTTGTTGTTTCTTCACACCGAAGGTTTTGACAAAATACAGAAACTCTCTTTGCTTTTACAGCACCAAATCCAGTCCATATATACTGTTTTATCACTAATTATTGTTGTTTGCTTAACCCACTGAAAGCTTCGTCTACTCTTCCTGTCGGAGTTTTTGCTGGAAACAAGTAAGTTATGCTTTCATTTTCATGGTGATGATAAGGATAAATGACAGAGAGATGATGTTTTTATGCTTGTGATGGGTGCATGCGTGAATGTTTTGGACTGTAAATCGAAAATGCAGAAAATATGTAGAAAGTGATGAAAACCGTGAGTAATGTTCTATTTTTGGGTGTAGCATTTGATCTTGCATTTGAAATGAAAAGAATGAAACTATATAATGAAATGAAGATTTGGATGAAGTTATTTTTGGATATTAAAATATATGCAGAATGCAAAAACATATATGCAGTTAAACATGCTCCGTTTTTGTTATATATGCGTAAATGGTTAGGAAATGTTAAGGATGGATTTATGTGAGGTTAAAGTGAAAGAAAGCTTAGAGCATAATGAGGAGTTGTGGATTAAGGAGTAAGATAATAGAAAACATGGACTGAGGAGGGAAGAAAAAAAAGCAGAAGTTAGAAAAACGTAGTAGAGAGAGAGAGGAAATTATGAAACTTAGGATGTTTAATGTTTGAAGTGTAATTTGAGTCTAACTTATTGCCAAGATTTTTCTAGATATGGAAATGTAGAATGGATGGTTTAGAAGTAAGAAACTTAAATAAAAGAAAGAAAGAGAAGAAGTGCAGTTCGGTGAAGAAGATGAAGGTTTATGTTTTAGAGAGAGAAAAGGTGGTAGTTGCTTGTATAAGTTTATGAACAGAGTATTTCATTGAACAGCCCTAAGTCTTTTGCCTATAACTTTTTCTTCCGAACTCTAAATAACTTGAAAATTAGACCAATGGATTAAAACATTTTTATTTCTCTCCATAAAAATTTAGAGTTATCTGAATTGATTTGAAAGTGATTAATAGGATGAAAGTGTGGAAGTCTACTAGAATGTTATGAATTGGAAATTTTTCATGATCATGATTCGGTTATCTCACTATAACTTGAGTTTTAGATTTATAAATGAGTTGATTTTTAATTCATATTAACCTAGAGACATATCTCTACAACTTTTGTGAAGAAGTAGAACTTTAATTCTGTCTTTATTATTTTCAAAATTGGCATGTAATTGAGTCTTAGCTTAGGCTGTAGCACTACCAGGGATAGAAATCTTGTCTTGTGGTTATTGAATAAACTGTATTGATATGGGCCAAATTAGGCTGATTTGTCTTCAAAATAATTTTATGTTATTCTCTTAGCTTTAAATTGGTATACAGTTTGTAATTTTTGGATATCTGAGCTGAAAGATATGAGTTATACAATTAGAGGGTATGATCATGTACTAGTCAAAAGTTCAAATGTGAATAGTTTGTGGTATTTTGTGCATAACTCATTGAATACTAAATCAAATTAGATGATCTTAGAGTTATTAGAAACTTAAGACACTGTAGAAAAACTCTTCAGAAGGAAGTTTTGCCTAATTTTGTCATTTACCCTATCAGATTAATTATACAAAGTTGACCCGAAATCATATAGGTAGAAAATCTGAAGTGGTCAAATAGGTTATGATATTGATTTCACATTGTTTTATTTTAGTCCAAATGATAAGTACCAAATGATATTAATGAGGGCTTTGATATCTGATCGATTTGATGATGAAAATTACAATAAGATACCTGGATTTATCATTAAATATGCAATGTGCATACTTTCTAAACATTGATGTGCATAAAAGAATACTTATACATTTGTGCAAAAATGTGATATTTATGAATGTGTTGTGTATGTTTTAGAGGAGCACATCCGACGCCAGTCGGACATTGCCGGACCATCTAGGCAATAGCTTCTTAGAGCATACAGTGAGTCAACTTAGATGATTTCCTAGGATTGATTTGATTTGATTTTAATTTGATTTGTTAAATTTCCAATATTATTAAATTGTTTGTGAGTTGTTTCTGGATCCCGGACTTGAGGTCCGAGGAGTTTAATAGTTGGGTATGCATTAGAAGTGTTCTGATTTGATATGAATTTTTGAATGACATTTGATTCTCAAAAAAAGTTGAATGCCGGACTTAGATCCGATGACTGTGAAAAACTTTGTCTGAGTGTTTGTATAAGATTGTGATATATGACATATTCAGTATTTGATGTATTTCATAAAATGCATGCTCAGATAAAGGCGTTATGACTTGAGTAGCCAGTTTGAAGCGCTTCCACGTAGAGCTTTGCTCCATGATATATGTTATGCACGTAGAGCTATGCTCTGTGATTCTGTTCTGTCTAAGCCCTATGGGTCAATCTTTGTATAAGTATGTGATAGGCACTCAGTCACAACAATAAGAATGAATATAAATCTCATGCATATAGCGTTCATATAAGATTGAAATTCATGAATGATTTGCAAATGTAATGAGTGACCATATGTTATGCCATGATGTCTGAGTATCTGAAAAATAATTGTATGTTCTAAATGAATATCTAAGATATATATGATGTGTATATGTAATCCAGTGAATTCATCAATGATAGTTCACTCATTGAGTTTACAAAACTCATCAAAAAATTGTAATGTGTCTTTTCAGGTATGAGACAAGAGACCTAGTTTCTTTGTCAGGACTTAAGGAATCTTTTGGATAGAGAAATGGCTCAGAGGTCTGTCAGTTAACACCAGAAGTGATATAGTTTTTGTTATTTTTATAGTTTTGCTAGAACCTGTATAAGGTTTTGTAAATATTTGTTTGATGGAAACAGTGTAAGCTTTATGAATGAATCAAGTAAATGGTTTAAAATTTTAGTGAATTTCAAGTATGTTAGATGATGCCATATGTAAGTTGGATTTGTTATTGCTCCAACATACCATTTTCATAGGGTATGTACTTAAATGTCCTTCGGGTATTTACCTTGTGATAGTGGGATGTTGCACTTACAACATTGATCATACTCCTATCCGTAAGCAAAAGACCTTCATAGAAGTATTTAATCAACAATTGATCATTTATTTGATGATGGGGATAGTTAGCACAAAGCTTCTTAAATCTTTCCCAATATTTGTATAGTGTCTCCCCCATGTGTTGTCGAATTTCACAAATTTCTTCTCTAATATTGGTAGCTCTTGATGCTAGAAAATATTTTTCAAAGAAGAGTTTCTTCATTTCAACCCATGTTTGCACATTTTCACCAGCTGAATAATACAACCAATCTTGAACATCATCTTTGAGAGAAAATGGGAAGGCTCTTAGTTTGATTTGCTCCTCAATCACATTCGTTGGCTTCATACCCATACAAACCACATCAAATTCCTTCAAATGCTTGTAAGGATCCTCTCCTGGTAGACCTCGAAAATTTGGTAATAAATTAATCAGCCTGGACTTCAATTCAAAGGTGTTGTTGTCCCCCAAATTCGGAAAATTGATGCAATGGGGTTGTTGAGCATCCGTAGGGTTAGTTAGTTCATGAAGAGTGCGATTTGCATCCGTTCTTTCTGTCTTCTGCACTTGTTGTCTCTATTTTGTTTGCTTCGATAACCTCTTGGTTGTTTCTATCTCTGAATCAAATAGAAACTGAGTTGTCTTGTCTACTCGTGTAACATACATATACCGTCAAGAATTCCCCTGGCAACATCGCCAAAATTTGGTAATGTTGTTGCCTGCAACCAAACATAAAAAGAAACCAACTTCCTGCAACACAAATTAATGTAGTATTGGAAAGTAGGGATCATTCCCACGAGGAATCTATTAGTAAATATTATACGAGTTAAAAACTAAAACAAACTAGGGGGAGGTTTATTAACGAGATTTAAAGAAATTAGAAATGAAAAAAATTGGAAATAAGCAAAAATATCCAAATATGGAAAATTAATAACGAACCTTAGTTTTGGGTCACCTACGTTATCAAAATAATATGGATCATCGATATAAAATTTAAGTCCAATAACAAACACTCATTGGGCGATGTTTCCTCTTAAGATTAAATGAATAGAAATATGTATTTTAAACACTCTTATTAGTCAAATTCCTAGATACGATCTTAAGTTTGATTAACTAATAGCTTTAAGAACTAAGAAAACCAATGAGCAAGATAACACATGTATAACATGTATTTAGTCAAGATAAGTATCTTCTTAGAATTTTTAATCTTTAACGTAAAGATGGTAACCCTAATTGCCACTT
Organism: Erythroxylum reticulatum; assembly: GCA_025504915.1. NCBI lineage: Eukaryota > Viridiplantae > Streptophyta > Magnoliopsida > Malpighiales > Erythroxylaceae > Erythroxylum > Erythroxylum reticulatum. The sequence continues at coordinate 30,494,664 of JANSVA010000007.1, read as the reverse complement.
TGGATTAGCACAATTGAACGTCAAATCTTACTAATCTAGTTGTAAATTAAATCAATCAATTCTTAGTTGCGCACCCTAGAGATCAATCAATTCAATCATGAAAAGAAATTCAGAAGAAATATAATATTCATCAATGAAATAAACTTTATTCAGAAATCTCTCACATACTAGATGATAACTTGGTTCCTTTCAACCAAGAAGAAGAATTTATCTACTCATAACAAAGGTAACCCAACAGAAGAATAGCAAAATACATAGTCTTCATATCTAGTCTTTTGAAGAAAAATACGAAAATCCTAGCCAAAAACTAGTCAAAACCCAGTAGAAAACGTAAGGAAGATGTAACTCGATATCCCCTCTCTTCCCTCTTATTGTTATCTTTATCAGATACACTCCCACATAATCAGGCAGCAGATCCCCACCTAAAAGATAACAACTTGATTCCCTAAATAATAAAAATCCTAAGTCTATCGAACCTGTATTCAAATCAGATTCTGCAGATAAATTTTTCCTTTGTATGTGCCCACATTTAGTCAAAAACTTTCCCACCAACTGGGAATTCGAATTGTCTTTGTTTTCCTTACATCTTTTTTATTCAAATTCATCTCTCATATGTTGAAAACTGTCTAAGAATAATTAAGAAATAAGTTCATTAATTTTAAATAAAAATTTCGACACATTAAAGAGACTTATATCCAAAGTTAGCACAAAAATAACAACTTATCAAATTCTCCCAAATCATTCTTTTGCTCATCCTCGACAAACTATATTTACAATCAATTGGCTAACTAATTAACTTCCTTTATTCCAAATCTCACAACAGTAAATAGTGCATATTTCAAGAGTCAAACAATTTTCTTAACCAATGAATGCCTCAAACTTAATCATTAAAGTAATATAAACAAAGTCAATTTAAAGCAAGCATATTTTAAAAACTAGTACATAATTATAGCAAACTCTCACGGATTGGATTTCACTTAAATCACTCAAGTGTTTGTTGGTTTAGTATTTCACTCAAATTCTTCTAATGCAAATATTCTACCATGTGCTTGCTTTTTTACCAATTTTTCACCACTTGAAATACACACATACACAAATCAAAAAGACTTTATTCAAGGTTGTATTAGGCTATAGTTAAAGGTAAGGATTGATAAATAGAAAAGAGCAAGAATCATAAACATTAGCAAAGCCCTAACTACTTGTGGAGACACAAATTCAATTACAAAGGAGTCAAGAATGTCATTCCGTAGAGATAGATTACTCTATAACTTGTTTTCCACTACTATATTATATTATATTTTTTCTCTTTCTTCTTTTTTTATCAATGAAATGATATTTAAAGACAACAGTACAACACACAATTCAAATCTAAATCTCTTCAATTTCCTTTCATCTTTTTCTTTTCCTTACTTTCCATATCTCTCCAAATAAGTTTGACATAAATTGTGGTTAGAATGCCTATTTACATTTATGAAGGGTGAAGATATGAGAGGTTTTAGTTATTTATTGTGGGTTTGTCAAGAAAACGGGTTCAGGTAAAAAAGTTTAACAAAGGATATTAAATTGGGTTGGTTTTGTAAGCTAAAGGGTTAAAACAAAGATGGCCTTTATCATTTTTTGTGCACGCATGTATAGATGTGATCTCAAATTGATTCCAAGCAAGTTCTAAAGAAAAATTCACCTTAGAAGATAATCACACATCAAAGAAATACATATTGATATAGATGCTTCAATCTTTTAGGCTCAAAAGCTCACAGATTAATGTAATTCACCACAATTATACGCCATGTTCAATCATATGATTGCCAAAACTTGACTAAGTGTATATACTTGTGTTTCTTATCTAAATGGCATCTATTGTCCTAAAATAAATTTAACTCAAGTTATGTGCACTACTTAAGTCATTAAAAATGGAAGTCTAGAAAGTGTCAAAGTTGGCTAATCAATTGCAAACAAATCAATAAGCATTCAAAAATTTTCAACAAAGATTCCTAACTATTCCTAACTATCGGTTATATGGACCACACCCCACCCTATACCTGATTCATTCATTGCCCCCAATGTAATGACATAAGATTAGGGATGGCATGGGTTTTCAACCCGATTAATATCTGCATTACCTGACCTGAAAAATGGACATGAAGGCTAAAAAATGAATTTTAAATAGATTTAAAATGGATGTTGAAAAATGGATGTAGATATGGATTTGGATATAGATCTAGTGATAACCCGAACCGATGAATACTATATCCTATCCGTTTTTTATTAACTCTATTTTTTTGTTTTTAATATTTATGGTTAAATATAATAAAATATTAATATTTTTGAGAAGAAACAACTCTAAAATCTCCACTTTACTCCTCAATCCTGACCTTTTTCATCATATTTTATTTTCTTATAGGATGATAATAATGCAAATGATATGGAGGTGGAGTTTTGAATGTTGTAGAGTTTACGCAAAGACAATTTAAAGCTTTGAATATTTCAATCTTTAGTCCAGTTCTTGATTGTGAAAAATATATGTAGTCTTTGTACTAGATATTATGATTTTTATTATTCCAATTTTATGGTTTTTTTAAGACATACAAATCAAAATCTTAACTTATTATTGTTAAGGTAATTTTGATTTGGAGCGTTCACTAAA
>JANSVA010000007.1:30460111-30480737 GCA_025504915.1 Erythroxylum reticulatum | reverse complement strand
TTTGTTCGTGGAGCGAAAAGAGGATAGTCAGGACAGACTCTGACTCGTACAGCCCACTGGTCCGATTGAATTTACTTTAATAATTTTTATTGTTAAAAATATATAAATTTATTAATTAATCAGTCAATGTTTATAAATTAGTAAGTTTTTATAAATCAATTAATTTTTATTTAATAATCTTCGTTTAATTAAAATTTAAATTATTAATGAATACGAAAAAATTTTTTTAAAATATTTTAAATTCTTTAATTTTATTTCTTTTTATAATAGTATAATATTAATTGATAATTTTTAACATGTTGCTAATTTCTCCAAAAACCGACCCCTTCGTGCCAACATCTATTTTTCTTTTCGAAATTTTGAGTATATTCGAATAATATATATATGAACATATTCTAAGACAACAATTATTTCACCCACATGCTTTACTTTACTGAAACTGACTAGAATAATTTTTGATCAATTGGTAAAGATCCAAGGAAATGAAGGACGAGGGAGAAACCCAAGCACGAACTGCGGTCACGTGTCAGCAAAACAGTCAATCAAGACACGTGGTTCCAGGAAATGTCGTCTAATTCATATCCACTCTCCTGTCCTTGAGTTTCAAGAACTCACGCGCTGTACCATTCGCTAAATATCTAGTTGACCACTGGCACGACACGTTATTCAGATACAAGGCGAATACAGCGTTTTATCCACTCGAGAGAGAGTAAGGAAAGCGTTTGAGGTTTTTAAATATTTTACAAGCTTTAATTAAATCCAACAAGATCTAAGCCGATTGCAAGGGAATAACGACAGCCGTCAGATGTTGAAAGCGACTGTGATGAAGGATACTCTGATTTCAACCGTAGGATTAAGATGTGACGGTGATATACGGCTTGGATCGCTTTAATGACGGCGCTCCTTGAGGCAGACTGGGCCTTTAAGTAGAGGATCGATCTAGCCCAGGAATCGCACAGGCTGCGCCTTCCTCTCTCTTCTGTTGTCGACCCTTCTCTCCTCTCGTTCTCGGCGAAGGAAAAAAAAAAAGAAAAGGCGACGAGGGTTTTCTCTACAATTTTCTAGAGATTTCTGCGGATCAAAGGGCCTGATGCGCGAGATCCAGGTTTTGACTAGGAATTGGATGTGTTGGTGGATGATTAGCTTCAGATGTTCTAGGGTTTAATGGGCCGTCGTTTCTTGGTTGTTGCTGTTCATGTCGATGCGCTTATTTAGCTTCGATTCGATCTAGGGTTTTCAGTTTCTGGGGGTTTGTTTTTGGCTCGAAGGGAGCTTAGGGTATTTCTTCTAGTAAGTATTTATACTTGATCTTTGGCTATTTTTCTCGATTAAGAAGGATTCTTGAAGAGTTTTAGTACAATAAAGAGAAAACAAAACTATTCTTTTGCATTTAGGGTTTAGGGTTGAATAGAATCTGCGAACTTTCCGGTGCTAGGATATTGGTAGAGCTTTCTATGATATAAATGGCCGTGGAATTGTTGATATATTTGTAACAGCGGCACATAAGTTCCTGAATTTTTATTTTTTGCTGGATAATACACAAAGGAGGTATACCAAGTTAAATGAAACCTTTGGATTTGGCGTTAAATCTGCAAGAGAAGGAACTTTGACTTTTGTTTCAAACATATTATCACTCGTCTGGTCTCGCTGCGCAAACTTTAAAGAATCCGAGTAATTGGGTGGTTTTCTGAACCGGTAATTTAGCATTCTAATGAGTTTCGACCTTTTGGCATCTGGAATCTCAAAATAGAAGTAAAGGGATAAACAGTGGCCGTCGTGGTTGATATGTGCAGTTATTGGGGATTAACTTTATGGCACCAAGTGTTCCTATAGACTTTGTCGGACAGAAGGAATCAAAGAAGGGTTGGCTTTCACATCCAATGGGGAAATCATGGAAACATTCCCAAGGACATCCCTCTAGTTTTGTTCCTGATTATCAGCATGTAGTTGAGACCATGGGCGAATCTGAGGGATTTGGGAGCTCTGGACGAGTAGATGCAGAGATGACAGCATCTGAGGATTCCTGTGCCCCCAAGAGAAAATGTATTAGTCTGAACACAGATGGTTATGATAGTTTAATCCCAATGCAAGTTCTTTCATTGTCAAAGATGTCAAGGTCAGAGCGGAAGGATTTGAAACTCAGGTTGAAGTTTGAACTTGAACAGATTAGGGCTCTTCAGAAGAGGGTGGCTTCTTTGAGTACACAGTCAGATGTGTTGTCACCATCCAGTGATATTCGCAGTTGTAGTGATGGCCAAAAGAGGCCACCATTAGAAAATTTAAATAGATCGTCAGAAGCATCAGTTCCACATACTAAAAAACGGGCTCCTCCAGGTCGCAATGGCGCTAAAACAAAAAAGGGTTCCTCTGCTCGAATTGAACAAACAAAACCTGCTGCACCAGTTAGTACATCAAATGCTATGTTGATGAAACAATGTGAATCATTGTTGAAACGCTTGATGACCCATCAATATGGTTATATTTTCAATGAACCTGTTGATCCAGTGAAGTTGAACATACCCGATTATTTCACAGTTATCAAATATCCAATGGATTTTGGAACTATGAAGAGTAAATTTGCTTCAGGTCACTATTCAAATCCAATTGGGTTTGCTGCTGATGTCAGACTCACCTTTTCAAATGCATTGAAATACAATCCGCCTGGAAATCACGTGCATGTCATGGCTGAGACACTTAGTAAGTATTTTGAAGTGAGATGGAAAGCAATAGAGAAGAAGCTGCCTCTTGTCACAGATGTGGAATCAGTGCCTCCGGCAACTGGTTTTCATGTAGAAACAATCGAAGAAATGCCACCTTCAAAAAAGAAGAAGATTTTGCAGTGTGACAAAGAGCATATCTCGGAGGCAGTTAGGCATGACATGACCACTGAACAAAAGCACGAACTGAGTACTGAATTGGAAAAATTACTGGGTGAATTGCCTGAAAACATTATTGACTTCCTGAAAGAGCATTGTTATGGTGCTGACCAGACTGGCGAGGATGAGATTGAGATTGATATTGATGCTCTTAGTAATGATACTTTGTTCAAATTGCAAAAGCTTCTAGATGACTTTTTGATTCAGAAGCAGAAAAACCAGGGTAAAGGAGAACCATGTGAAATGGAGGTATGCTTATTCCTACTTCCATTTTCCATATTTATTTCCATTTTGTTGTTGGAAAAAATTTTCCTATTTGGCTCATGTGAGTTGTTACTGTGCAATGCTCCTGTGTATGAAACTGATTTCTATGAGGTTTCCTTGATCAGCTTCCTAATGAGTCGGGGTTCAGCAATTCATCATTGCAGCCATGTAAAGGTAATTCAAGTCCATATTGTTGCATAACATGCTTCGAGTATGGCAGTCTACTTCAAGTTGAAAACTTTAATACTTTTCAGGCAATGGTCCTGCTGATGAAGATATAGATATTGTTGGTGGAAATGACCCCCCCATTTCAAGTTACCCACCAGCAGAGAAAAAGGAAGGAGCTGGCTGCAAAAGCAGTAAATGCAGCAGTTCAAGTAGCTCAAGTAGTGGATCAGGCTCTTCATCCAGTGGTAGTACTTTCAATAAATGTGTATTCTCATGTCACATTGCTTAAATCAATGATAACGTGACATGGGATTCCAGTAGATGGGAGGATTGTGGTTTAGTCCGTAGCATGTTACTTTATGGAAATACACTCTTGTTATTTTCACAACAGTTCTGTTAGGTTGGAAAAACATGTGCAAAATTTATTATGTGGTGGAATTATTGATTTTTTTAACATTCAGGTTTGCTTATAGTTGTATCATGGTGAAATTTGGGAAAGCCTAATTGTTATCCTTTTTCCTGGAAAATGGCTTCATATGGTCCATTACGGTTAACGGCTGAAGGGTTTTTCTTCTTTCTTCAATAGGGGATTTGATCCTCTTGCTTCTGTTTGTACTCTTAGGCTTAAATATTTGGTTGTTCTTTCAATAGGGGCTCGTAATTAAATTGTCAGATGTTGAGGGCTTGGCTAATTTGGTTGCAGAGTAGTAGGCACTTTAGTTCTTGCTTAAACAGATTCCTTGAAATGTGAGGAAATCTTTTGATGGTTTTTGCATTATTTGTTTTTTCAGATTCAGATTCTGGGACTTCATCTGGCAGTGATTTAGATGTAGCTAAAACTTCAGTTCCTTCTCAACCTACTGAGGTATATGAATGCTTTGACGTACTATGTAAGATAGATGATAATATGGTAGATTATGCTAAAAATGGATGCCAGGTCACTGAGGGGGATTGAACTGCAATGTTATAATGTCTCAGGCCTCCTTGCCTTCTGGGCATATTGCTTAATTGAGTTTAAGCTAATATTTTTCTCTTGTTCTAGGATAAAGTGGGAGCTGGAGAAATTGATGAGCAAAAGAGAAATGATCTTGGAGATTTAGATTTAGGAAAACGTGAGTTTTCTTGATTTTCAAGCTTTTGACAAGATATTATTTGCCTTTTCAACCTTTCCTCATTTTACCCTTCTTCTTTGAGGATTAATCCTGATTAGTACCTTTCCTTGTCTAGAATCTATCAATTGGTTGCCTCAAGATTTCGTGAATTCCCAGTGTAAGCCAATTGATATGGAGATAGACGACCATCAAGATGGTAAGCATAACTAGAAGATTGACTGCTATTTCCTTTGAGGAATTGTCTCACTAGTGAGGGAATACTATTATAGGGGAGAGTGCTCCACCCGAGAGGCAGGTCTCCCCAGAAAAACTTTATCGTGCAGCCTTATTGAAGAACCGTTTTGCGGACACTATTCTCAAAGCTCGAGAAAAGGCACTTGAGAAGGTTGTTCCTTGCAATGCTAAAAATGGTTTTTATATCCTTTATTGTGCAGAGTTTTACATTTCATCTCCTTTATCACCTGCAATTCTTCAGGAATCTAATCTTTTTCAGAATTTTACATTTTGAGTATAGGGATCTAATCTTTTTGGAGTGTTACATTTTTCCGTTTAGGGTGACAAGCGGGACCCTGAGAAACTTCGAATGGAGAGGGAGGAGCTTGAAAGACGGCAAAAAGAAGGTCTTGCATTGCCCAGTTCTGATTCTGATTTGTTTTGACATTTTGGATGTTTAAAACATTATCAATTAATATTTCCTATCAGAAAAAGCACGATTACAAGCCGAAGCCAAGGCTGCAGAAGAGGCCCAGAGGAAAGCTGCGGCTGCAGCTGCAGCTGAAGCTAGAAAGAAGAGAGAACTGGAAAGAGAAGCTGCCCGTCAGGCCTTGCTAGAGGTGAGGTGCAGATATCAATAAAGCAAATGTTTACTTCAGACCTTTTTGTTATTGCAACTCAGTTGTTCTGGTTGTATGCAGATGGAAAAAAGTGTTGATATCAATGAGAACAGTCGTTTCATGGAAGATTTTGAAATGTTTAGGACAGCTCAAAATGAGCAGGCACCAAGCTTTATGGAGGAGACAAGCTCAGATCAATCTCCAAATGGTCTCGGTAGCTTCAAGCTTCAAGGGACTAATAATCCATTGGAACAGCTAGGATTATACATGAAGGCGGATGACGAGGAGGAAGAGGAAGAAGTTGAGCCTGTCCATAGTGTTCCTGATTCCGCGAAAGACGTCGAGGAAGGTGAAATTGATTGATGAGATCAATTTTACTTTGGCTCTTTGAAAGCTTTTGTGAAAATGGTGGTACTGAGAACCTTAGAGTGCAATATGGTACCGTATCCCAACTGTTGAGCTGGCGTTAATCCTTTCTAACTGTGGATGCAAAGAACCTTGAGAAAAATTGAAAAACCTTGAGCAAGAAAATGTGACCTATCAGTGGATAAGTTGTGGGTAAGTTGTGTTATATGTTCTGGTGTTAATTTCCGACCTGGATGTGGGATATGGCACATGTGGGCTCTTTGGTCCTGGAATTTTGCTCATCTTCATTTGTATGTAAAAAGGAAACTTTTAGATTGTATCAATTGGTGTTACGAAGGCTTCACTGACGTAGGGACAGAGAAATGTTAGGGGTGGGGGGGGGTTAAGGGGTGTGGGGTTTGGTGTACATGAATCTTGAGAGTTTATAGGAATGAGTGTCTCGTACTTGTATGAAATGCACGGACTTTGGTGCAGTCATTATACGTTGAATATACCCCATTTTCTCAACTAGGATTGGCATTAAGAATACAACGCAAAAGAGAGGGGACGTGCCAAAATCGTGTATTGTTCACTCTCCTCCCTACCATCTTTTTGTGTACCATTTTGGGCCTTTCTTTTTCTTTACTTCCCTTCCTTGGGTTTCTATAAGCAATCGTTGAGCTTCTGGGTTCTCCCATTAATCAAAACTAAGTGTAAGTATGTTGGGAGTGTTACAGCATGGTTTTTAAGAATGACAAATGATTTTGTAAGTTCTAACAGAATTTTGGATTTGATGGATCTAGTCTAGTGGGGCCAGTTCAAGCAAAAATTGTTTTATGGGTCCGGGATTAATTGAATTTTTTAGACTATCTAAATTTAATTAAGTTGAATTTTACAAAGATTTCAGATGATATATAAAAAAAAGTTTTGATTTATTGTTATCTCTAGTGGCTTCCAGTTGTAATGTTATGTATTACTTTGTCTCTCTCTAATTCTATACTCTCTGGTCGGGGTAGTTCAAGTAGATGCATACACTCAAGGATTACATATTCTTGAAGTGTTTTAAGAGTTTGAACTATTAACATCAAACTTATCAACTCTCGTTATAAATAGGGTCCTGGTTGACAAAACTCGGATCATTTTGAGCGAATGTTTTAGTAATAGCAATAAAAACCATTTCAGTTGTGTGTGCAAATTGTCACCAAAATAGGAGAACGTGTGGAGGATTCAGTTTTTCTAGCAACAACAATGTCAGTCACATTTTGAAAACTAGATTACCGTCATTTTGCATTCCTGGAGTTGGTGATTGGAAAGTCATCGAGGTATTTCACCTCATCAACTTTGACATCTTCCAACATTATTAAGATTTATGTTGAGAAATTTGGTAGATATCTGATAGGGCTTGGGATAGAATTCATTCCAGGAAGGATAACAACAATGTATAGCATGGCCAAGCTATTTGTCATGCAGGGCTCCTGAATGACACTTAAGAGCTAGTAGATGTAGATCTGAACGTTTTACCGAGATAAATGAATGTGGCTTACAATCCAGGAAAAGAAGTCTGAACTAGAAAAGCATTTGGTTACAAAGCACGACACTGCCTGAACGAATTCTCTGTTGTTGGTTCCATCTCTCAAAGAGAAAATCTTCATCACTTTGTCGGTTCAGGTATTCATTGATGTCAATCTTTGACCTTGACCCTAGCATCGAGAGCTCAAAGTCTCGGAATTTACTTCCCAAATTCCGACCAGTGTTGCTGGAATGATCATCTGGAATTCCTGGGGTCCAACTCCCTCTGCTGCTGACCGATAGATTACATAAATCTTCTGAAGCCTGCATGAGCAATTTAACTTTAGTAACATAGCTAAACATGAAAACCAGAGAGAACATTTTGTAGGGATTTAGATTTCGTAGGAATTGGGTTAATTATGGAGAGAGGTTAAAGAAAGAAACAGACATGTAAATGTGATGAGTAGCATCAATCAAGAGTAATCTGATTCGTTTGAGGTCAAGGAAAAGAAGTCAAAAGTTACCTGAGCTGTATCCCATAAATTTCGGGCCTTCGGAGTTGCTTTTGGCTCCTTCATGTGGCATGATAAAGGAGAAGGATCATTAGAAGTCTCCCATTTTAGCCATGGAAGGACAACTCCATCCATTTCAACAGAAAGACATTTGGACATTACTGGAGTTTGCAGACTTTCGGTCTTTGTAGATCCACCTAAAGTTGAGCTTGTATCACTTCGTTCCCCATCTAAAGACGAAATGTCAGTATCTTCAACATTAGAAATGAAATCTTCAATATATCGCTCTGCCTCCTCAGTTAATCGCTTAGACATCTTTGTCCTGTCATTACTCCTCTGGAAGTTCATTCATACAAAAATTCTTAATATATCAACCAAAATATTTTCCAGAACTTGTTCAAAAATAAAATAATGAGAAACAATAGATTAAAATGAAGAAACCGAAGACTATTTTCATATCAAGAGCAAATCTTGACTTGTACCTTTCTGGTTCGTGACGGCTTTTCTACATCTATGTTCTTTATATCAGGAACTAGTTCCTTGACAAAGTTTGAAAGCTCCCTACTACGTTGTTCCTCCAACAATACTTCTGCTAATAAATCTTGTTTCCTCTTTTCTGACTGTAGATTAAAGTAGAAATAATCACAGAAACCAAAAGCAGAAGTTAGTACCAGAAGGAACAAATTTACCAAGATGCCGCCATTTTCCTTGATGGCCAGCAATTAGCAACCAGTACTTCCTTGACAAGCATTTTGACTGACTCCAAAGAACCAACAAAAGATAAAAAAGCAAAAGCTGCGTATGCATGGAATAAGCAAAAAAAAAAAAAAAGGCCGGAAAATGATATTTGAGAGGATAATCCCTTCATAGGTTCAGAAAGATATTCCTAAACTATCAGATCATGATTTAGAGGAGCAACAGATGAAACAATAATTTGTCTATGCATACCTGCTCCATCTGTGATACATAACTCCAAACAGAAGAATTTCGGGATTGCAGTCTGCCATCAACTGCTAAAACAGGAGCACTATTTTTGACCATTGCCTGCACTAGTTGGAAGGAGTACCAGCATGTTTCAGAAAAAGCAAGAAAGGATGCACCCGATTTTGTACATGTAACAAGAACATGTAGATATTAAGTTGTTCATAAGATACAGAACTACATACCTGCTCAAGTTCCAATTTGATCTCTTCTACAGCATTCCTGAGTTCTTTTTTCATTGATTCATAAATGTTTTTACCATTCAAATGATTTGCCTGAAAGATAAAGTTTGGACAGTGAGTAGAAGAAACAAAGAGAAATGGGTTAGAGGGGTGGAATGGAGGGATTGCACCATTAATATACAAGCTAACGTAAAAGGGAACATATTCCAGTAATGCCACAGTTTAACAATCGATTATACAAATGAAGATCCACCTTTTCATGTGCACAAACTGCCTGTATTGTTCTCTCAATCACATTATTTCTGGAGTCCTCCCTCCCTTCATCGTCAGTTAGGACTGATGAATGGCTCTGAAAGGAACAAAGAAATTCATTTTGTCAAGCAATCCAGACAAAACCTTCAACATAAAACTGACACTTATACATATCCTCTCACACAAAAAGTGCAAGTATCTTCTTCCAAATAAACAGTAAGTTCACTAATCCATATCAGCCAAACAGATGGTCAGTCTTACAGAGTATCCATCATGATACTTCAATTCTTTTTGGCTCATAGACCTCCTAAGTCCTTGTACATGATTCGATGATGCTGTCTTATCTGCTAGGGACTGCTTTGTTCCACCAGAAAAATCCTTCAAACTTGCATGCTTGCCAGAGTTACGAAATTGATCTGGATCACTCTGTCATTTTGGAAAGTATTAATGTTTACAAAGAATCCAATATATATCTCCTGATATAACAAGATTAAAAGAATGTAGAGTGACTAATCTGTGAACAAATTTCAGAAAATGGGAAGAGAAATGGCCCAAAAAAACTCGATTACAAAGGTATTGCCCACTAAGGGACTGATCCCAATGCAAGGATTAATGGAATTACTGGAAGTGCTCTATAAAATTACTAGAAATGCAACAGTTGCGAGGGAAACTTCAGAATGGAAAATTTTCTTTAACTGTTCTCTATCAAATTTAGATAAATATTATATAGCAACCTCGGATACAAATAGCCTTCTCAACCAGTATTCTAACCATGTTAAGCACAGCAGTCCAATATCCAGAATGCTTATTAATGCTATTTCAAAACAAACCAATTTAGTACTACTACCAGATCTATCCGGCATAAGTTGGAAAAAGTAAAATGATAACGAGGAACACAAAGATAAACCCAAGCATCCAAGTCAGCATCCCTTAAACCAAAACAACCCATCAGAACTATTGACTTAAAGCGCTAGTAACAATCTTTTAAAGGAATAGTGGATACTTTTGGCAAACTTTTTTATTTGTCAATACAACTAAGTCATTGAAGGGCCCTCATCAAAAAGCTATCTTGTCATCAAAATTACCAACTTTTACACTACCAAAGGCAGAAAAGGTTTGCATCAACTTCATAAAACAACCAATCATCCCCTTTTGATCGCAGTATGATCAACTTCAAGTGGATTAGGACAAAAACAACAGTTATGTCCAATCCAAATTTCCAAATTACAGGGATTATACATATTATATCGTTTTAAATTGCAGTCCGTGACTGCAATATTGAGATTGCGGTCCAGACTGTTGTTATGATTTGTCATAATTGTATCCGCATCTTTCGCAATCGTCAGTGAATATTATAAATCACAGTCCGCAATTTAAAACCTTGATCAAGTTACATACATACCACAGAACAATCATGCTTCAAAAGTGGAAATTGGAAACGTTGTCAGGTAAAATCCTCACCTCTGAATCGCTGATTTGGTAGCGAACCACAGAAACTGAGCGCCTCCTCTTCAAGTCACTTTCCGGATTCACCCTTCCTCCACTAAAATTCCCAACATTACCCTTCCCGTCACCAACTCTCCTCGAAACCGACCTCCCTCTCCTCTGCGACCGATCACCAGAGCCGACGTCGTGAAACTTCGCACCCGACTGGCCTCGATCACCGGAGTCAAAAAACGTAGCACCGAGGTCATCGAGGCTAACCTCCGGCAACAAGGAACCCCTCACCTTGTTGACGAACCTCCCTCTGGAAGGCGCAGGAGTTTCGTCCGAGAACTCGTCGAAGTTCGCCGGAAGAGGGCGGGAGAAACGGCTGAGACTCCTTGAACGCCGGTGAGAGGAGGCCGAGCTCTTCTGGGTGGAGGGGGAGGAGTCATCCGAGCCGCCGGTGGAGGATTTTCCGATAGGCGTCCTTCTGGTCGTCGATTTAAAAGCCGAAGTCGCCATTTTGAAAATAGCCCAACAATGACAACAACAATGCTAACAAGAAACAACCTTAAAAGACACGAAAGAACATTTCTTTTTGCAAAATATATAAAACCCACATAACAGAAATCGACAATCCTCAGGTAATTAATGTGAATTCAAAGCCAAGTTCTAGACAGAGAGTAATGGATTCTAGATTTAGTGTGTATTAAAGGAGAGAGGATTTGGTATGGCGGACAAATGGAACCTGGAGGAAAATTTGAAACATGGAAGCTGTTAACATCGTACAGCACAGTAATTACAACCTTAATAAAAACATTTTAACTCACACATTCAATTTGGTGATCGCCATTGACTAGAAAACTAACAGTAGTCAATGACTGGTTCAGGTAATAAATTTCCACAGTTTCTTTTTTCCAGTTTTTAGTTTTGAGTCACAGAAAAGAAGCGAGAAGACATAAGAAAAAGGAAACAAGAACGTGACTTTTAATGTCAGAATCTGCAACTTTGAACACATATGAAACAATTTTGAAGTCAGAATCTGAGAATACGATGATATGCCTTTCTAAGGGTTATTAACAAGGACAATATGCTTATTTTTTCCATTATATGAAAAGAAAAAAGGGCTATGTCATAATTAAATTGAATATTAAATAATTTATTTGAAATATATATATTATTTATGATTATATAAATTAGATATTTTGCTTAATACACATTAAAAATAATAATTAGAATTTAACAAAAACCGGTCTGACTGATTCAACTATAAAAATTTTGAATTGTCCAATTTTTCGGTTCAATTGCAACTTTTCAGTTCAGTTTATTTTAGTGACTCTTATTGTTTAAATCCGATCAATTTAATAATTAATCGGTCAGTTTTTATAAATTAAAAAGTTTTTATAAGCTAAAATAATTGAATTAATTTTCATTTAATAATCTCTCTTTTCAATTTAGCTTTAAAATTTTCAATAAATAAGAAAAATCTATTTGAATTATATTTTAAATTATTTAATTTTATTTAATTTTTAATTAATTTTACGACAGTGTTTAGATTTTATAATCCTTCAACTTTTTATCTTCTCGGTTTAACTTCTAGTAAAATTTTTAAAACATTGCGAGAAAAAAGTAGGTAATAGAGGTGGCAGTAGATTAGATAAGATGCTTATTATTGACCATAATTGCCAAAATTTGTAACGCTCATCTCATAAAATGTCAATTTTATTGACAAAGTGATCGTTAAAAAAAAATTAAAAGTCAAAATTAAATTATTTATATAATTAATTAGGTTTAAATTCAACTTAAAGTTTGGAGCGTTGTTTAATGTTTTTGTTGGAGCTGCTCCCAAAAGGAGCTTTCACGTGATCCTTTTGAATAACTGGTCTACGGTCTTCTTCCACAGCCACCCGCTTGCCACCTTGGTCTTCACGGTGATCGTATGAAGAAAGCCTTTAATTGGTCGACCTCCCATTTTTCTCAACGACCCCTACACCTAGACATCACAAAAATAATCAAAAAGTGGACTTTAGGATTCAGGCATTTAATGTACAATTTCTTTTGGTCTCTTACAATGTTGTAAATATTATATTATTTTTAATTTACAAATATCACGTCAGAATTTATTTATAATTTCAAATTATAACCGGTACAATTAATATAATAGTAAAATTTTCAAATTTTAGTTTTATTCAATTTAATAATTTTTATTATAAAATTATTAATTAATCAATCAAATTTTATAAATTAATAAATTTTTATAAATACAAATACCAATTAATTTTTATTTACCAGTTTACTTTTTAATTAAAATTTAAATTTTTTACAAATAAGAACAAAATTGAAATTATTTTTTAAAAAAATTCAATTTTATTTAAGAACTTTTTAACACTTAAATTTCAAGTAGATAACATCAAAAGTTGGATTTTCGTTTATACATATCAGCTTAGAAAATTTTTTAAAAATATATTTTTCCAAATATAATTAATAATCCGACCGATATCGACCATAAGGCAGACTAGCAGATCCACCGGTTCTGGCTGGTACAGAAAGCACAACGCATGTAGGGTCGTAATTCCAGGGATAATGAATAGACTGGCGGGGGCTAAACACTGGCTTTCATTATTCTAGTCGTGAATGCTTCAAATTTGAAAGATCTCTAGTAAGGTGAGCGCTAATGTCAAAGCTAATAGAAAACGGTGCGGTTAAGATAAATTTTTAGGTTAAAACCCTACCTTACAAATCTTACGAGATCAAAAGTGAAACCTTAAGCTTTGTTAACATAAACATTAGTTTGTCCACTTGGGAAAAGATAAACATGAAGGGAAGTGAAAAGGGTACATGTTATCACATGACAAAAACTATTATAATTGAGTTGGGAGGAATCTAAACTTCCTCATAGTCAACACAAGAGCAGGCACACAACTAAAAGCTGAAGACAGAACCATACAGGGTAAAGTTCTTGGATCATACTGCTGTTCTCTTTTGACAGTTCTTTATTCTTAATTGAGCCTCACACTAACATTAACATAAACAAAAGACCGACCACTTAGAACTCTGCGGGAAAAGGTAGGGACGTGTGGTGTGGCAGGATTTAAGAGGACCAAAGTCATGAATTGGTGTCACCTTACTGGGTGGATGACATATGCTTGATCAAGTCAACCACACGAGAGCTGCAAAATCATACAACTCTGTGAGTATCAAGGCCAAATTGTATCACCATGCTTTTGTAAGAATATAAAAGATACATACATTCAGAATACAGAACTCATTATGTGGATATACATATAAGTTGGAATTTACCTGTAACCCCATTCATTGTCGTACCATGTGATAAGCTTTGCGAAATTCCCATTCAAAGCAATGCCAGCCTTTGCATCAAAGATACTTGACCTGTAAAATTGAAAAGATAGAATTCAGCCCCTCGCACCCCCTCTTTCAGGTGTGGTTCAGTTGACATACAAGCATCCCATAAGGACTGAAGAAAAGAGAGTAACAGACAGATCCTTGCCTGTTGTCACCAACGAAATCACTGGAAACCACATCATCTTCAGTGTAGCCCAAAATCCCCTTCAGTGCTCCCTCAGATTCCTCCCTGTGAATAGAAGAGATCATTAAGCACAAACTGCATATAATGTTCAATGATGACTGCAGGTCGACTATGATCATTTTTTGGGTATGTGTGCCCACCCTTAGACCATACAGGTATTATAGATATTGGATACCGTTCAACTAACTACCTCTTTCCATAACCTTCTTGACTCATGTATAGAAAGGAGAAAACACATATATATAGATTTATATATATAATCACTCACTTAACAGCAGCTTTAATTTGATCGTAGGTAGCAGATTTCTCAAGTCTCACAGTCAGATCAACAACAGAGACATCAACAGTAGGAACACGGAAAGCCATTCCCGTCAGTTTTCCGTTCAAGGAAGGTAACACTTTCCCAACAGCCTGTTGTAGGGGAAGAGAAACAAAACACAATAAACATTAAACATACTGAGTTGAGTTAAACTAAGCCAGCATAATAAAATACTAGCAATGTATGAACTTTAACAATGTCGAGAGAAGTCTGCAAAAACTGAAGAATGTTCACACTACTGAGTCATCAGAAACAATGCAAATTCAATATAAAGAATGTCCATAATTAAACAGCAGAACACCTGCAATTTTGAGTGTTGAGTTAAACTAAGCCGGCATTCATTTAACTACATTGTCCATCAAATCCTTACCTTGGCAGCTCCTGTGCTACTAGGAATGATGTTGAATGAAGCAGCTCTTCCACCTCTCCAGTCCTTCATTGAAGGCCCGTCAACAGTCTTCTGGGTGGCTGACTCCAACATAAAGTTGCACAATAAGCACAAAGAAAATATGCTTCTAACTAGCTAGATATAGTGCTATAGGTGATAGAACACACCAGTAATAGAGTGAACTGTGGTCATCAGGCCCTCAACAATGCCAAATCTGTCATTAATAACCTGGAAACATATATGCAAGATACACCAATTACAGAGAGAGGACAGAACAATGAATAGAATTATATGCAATTGAATATTAGTAAAACCTTGGCAAGAGGGGCAAGGCAGTTGGTAGTGCAACTAGCATTTGATACGATGTTTAACTCTGGTTTGTATTCCTTCTCGTTAACACCCATAACAAACATTGGGGCGTCTTTGCTTGGTGCTGATATGATAACTTTCTTGGCACCACCCTATCAATCATATAAGCAAATCAAGTAAAAAAATAAGGATTATACAAGATAACTCTATAGGGACTCAAGCAACTGATCCTTCTATACTGGTTCTCACAAACAGGAGTAGTAACATCATTTGAACTACAAAGATCATACAACTTATCAAGAAAATAAAATTTATGGGGTCATGGAACTTTATTAGAAAACCAACAACCTTCAAGTGAGCAGCAGCTTTGTCCTTGTCAGTGAAAACACCTGTTGATTCCACAATATACTCAGCTCCTGTCTGACTCCATGGAATGTCCTCTGGGTTTCTACAGTAAACACAAAAACCAGTCAACAATTCACCAACTTCCACCATACTAAAGTCTACTACTAAAAAACCATCAAACACAACTAACAGCAGTCGGCCAACATTTAGCATAAAATACCAACAACCTCAAACATACCTAATCCCGAAGACAGTGACAGGTCTCTCGCCGAAGAGCAAGGTCTTCTCATCCTTCACCTTAAGCTCATGATGCTTCCATTGACCGTGAACTGTATCATACTTGAACATGTATGTCTACACAAATCCAACAATATATTATAAGACATGATCCAAACACAAAAAAAAAAACCCAGAAAAGAAAACTATGATCAATCGCATAGATTGAGCAAGAAAATACCATATATTCGACGCTGATAAAAGGATCGTTAACAGCGACAAGTTCAACATCGTCTCTCTGGAGAGCTACTCTAGCCACCAGCCTTCCGATTCTTCCAAATCCTGAAATTTCCCAAGTCACACAAACTTCAGATCACAGTCCTCCATGATCAAATCATCATATATAAGTTTAACAAGATCAAAGCAAGTAAGATCAAGTACCGTTGATTCCGATCTTCACCTTTCCTGCACATCGAAAGCCAATACCAACATCAAAAAATCATAAAAACAAATACTCAAAAAATCAACTGAAACATCAAATTCAACAAAAAATAGGAAACAAAACAGTTTCATTACCCATGCTTCTGTACAGAGAGAATCTTCACTTCAAGCTCTTGGGCTGGGTAGGCTGGGTGTGACTCAGTGTGACTCAAAAGCAGTACGAGTAGGGCAGCAGCTGATGCCAAATGAAAAGAACAGAGAGTATTAGTAAAGTTGTGCATGAGACCGGAACTACCGGTAAATGTTGTTCCTAACACCGAATATTAGTAAAGTTGCGCATGAGACCGGAACTACCGGTAAATGTTGTTCCTTTCCTCTCTTTTATTAGCTATGGTGCGGGTGCAATCCATTGCGCATCATGCTGATGGTAACAAAAAAGTATTAAGGTTGGACGATCAGCTGGGGGATTATTTTGGGGCCGTTGATTAGGCGGTGAGATGATAACGTGGTCCGTGGGGATAAGGAAAAGTCAAGTGGTAATCTCTAGGAGCTGAGCGATTCGTTTGCCTTTTCGTTCCTCATCTCGCTCTTCACATGTCCACCGAGAAAAAAGGTTAGATTACAGAGACTAATCGGTGGACACGTCACGTCAGCTCTTACGAAACGAGGTTCTGGATGACATGAGCTGCCCTTCGGTTCGGTTTGCCGTCTAGAACATACCAATGCCCTAACCAAAGTTCTATTTGAACTTGGCCCCTTAATGGATGTTTTAACTAGTGGACAAAGTTTTAAGTTGTAAATTCAAATTGAAGTAACTAAACTTATAATTCACTTAAAATTAGACACATCACATTATTATTTTTGTCATAGAGTTGTCACATATTATATTTTGTATTAATTTTATTATTTAATCAATTAAAGATACAAAAACATCTTAAAATAACTATAAAATAAAATAAATGAAATGTATAATTATTTTTAATTTTTAATTTTTAATTTATTAAATAATATATATGTGTGTGTGCCATGTGACAAAAATATTAAAATGACAAAACGAACTACGTTACCTACAGTAATATAAAATTTAACATTGAACTATTTTTGCTAAAAATTGAAAATTCTTAAAATTTGGGTTATTATTGAAAAATTCAAATTTGAATAAATTAGTTAATTGATAGTAAATATATCTTAAAATTTATAAACATTAATTACTTTAAGTGATATTTAATTTTAAATTACTTTTTAAAAATAATTTATTTTAAATATATAATTTATAAGTTATTATATACTCTTAAAAGTTTATTCAGCATATATAAAAAGGTTTTAAAATTGGGAGTTTATTATGATTAAAAATAAAATATTTTATTTGAATTGATAATCTTAAACTTTTTATTAATGATTTAATTTAATTTATTTATTATTTTAGGTAAGTTGGCTTTCCCTTGTGTTATAGAATATCTCACAATTAAAAAATTATTTCCAACTGATTTTTAATGTTTACTAAACTATAGAATCTTAATATTAGTTCATCATAATTAGGGCTTTAATTTGAGTAATTTGAATTCATATTTTGATTTGACTTTAAGTTAAGAACAAAAATATAAACTTTAGTCTAACTTGTGATCAAATTGATTTTAATCGATTTTATTAAAATTTGACTAATTTGATTAATTTAAAGTTATTAAAATCAAGTTGAATAAGTTAAAGTTTTGATTGGTCTTAAATATAGTCTTAATTATTTGGAGCTTGTTTGTTTTTATTTATATTGTTTGTTTTTATTTTTAAATTTGAGTAAAAAAATCAATAAGAATTATTATTTATAAATATAAAATAATTTAAAATTAATAAATGTAATTTAAATTTATGATATCTTCAAAATAAATAAATTTTAAACAAATATTTCTTTAATAATTAAAATATTTACTTTAATAACTATATTATTTTTACTGATAATTTATCCCTAAGAAATTAAAATTATAATTATAAAACTTATTTATTTATAAAATAATTTTCTTCAATTTTTAGCTAATATATAATTATTAAATTCAAAATTTTATTTTTATTTAAAATCAAACGAGTCCCTAATGTGCATCTAAATAGCTTCTCTCCATGACATGTCCAATCTTTGCTAGTGGATTATATCACTGTTAGCCTACTATTGGCATGAGTAAATTTTGTTCAGGTATGACGGTGATCGTTAAGCTTATTAGTCGGTTGCCAAGGCGGTGTCAGGTATTAGATGGGTCTTGGTAGCCCTCTCTACCACAACTAATGTGTGGTGTGTATTTTTTTCCACTAGTCATTTCGAATTACATATGTTTTAAAATATGCACTAGATAATTTATATATATCTATATATATATATATAAGGGCCACCACAACTAATGTGTGGTGTATTCTTTTCCACTAGTCATTTCGAATTACAACCATTTTAAATATATATATATATATATATTTCAAACAAAGTATTTAATGAAATGAAACATAATTATTAAAATAAAATAATAATTATTAAAAATCAAACAATTATTTCTTAAAAAAATTGCTCTGCTGGATGCGTCGAATCCCGTATAACAAGCGAGCTTTTTACCCTTCAATTCAAACATGTAGGCGCAAAATTCTCATGCTAGAGCTTTTTTTGCCTTCTTTACGCTCTGGAGATGAGTGCTAGTGAACACGAGGAGGGAGCAAGCGAAGTGTGCTATGCTTTCAAATAATTAAAAAGATTATGAGAAACTTCGCACTTGTCACTTAGGATGTGTTTGGTTGCTGTCCTTATGGATGAGGACAGTGGACAAAGACGGAAAAGTTCTGTCCTTCATCCTATTTGCTTGCTGTCCTCACCCATTTTATTCCGTCTTCAGAGGACAAGGACATAATTTTTTGTCCCTCCCAAAACTGAGGTACAAGAATATGAATTGTCTAAAATAACCTTAATGAAACCTAAAACAAACCGCAGCTATCCTTTTCCAACCGCAACTATCCTTCTCCCTTGCTTCGTTCGGCGTCGCCTCTGGTGAGTATTCTTGTTGTCTTTCAATCTTCTCTTCTAAGAAAAAATCCAATGTTCGCATACGATCTTTATTTTCCCCTTCTCTCTCTATTCTCCATAACTTGCTCGTTGTCCCTTTCTCTCCAGATTTTACTTCTCCACACACGAAGCTCGCTCTCCAACCCAACCGTGCGTGCTACCATCTTTCTTCTGGGTAAGATGGTGTTTTTTTTTGGCTTTTTTCGGATTTTCCATTTCTGGGCGTGAGCCTGCGCTTTGCATTGTTGTTTCTGGTTGTGCTAATTTCGGATGACTTGAACTTTCAGCTTGTGCGTTCATATGCTTCTTTATGATTGGATTTCCCTTTGCATTGTTGTTTCTGCTTCAACTGTAAAAATAAACCGTCTCAAATCCCCCTTTTGAAGTTTTTGTTTAACTGCTTTTCTTGCTTTCCTGTTCGCATTGACCCATATAATTTTCTTTCAGCAGCACCCATCTATGTTATATTTCCATCCTTTTATTTCGGTTAAGACAATTTACTACCATCTTCTTTAATAGGTTTTGCTTACTAGGTCTGCTGTTGTTTTGATGATTGCATTAAACAAATTTGGAAGCCTGTGGTATGATCATGTCATTATCATGTTCCCTGGATTTTGCAGTTTTTGAATATGTATGTAGATTGATCAATTCAGTAGTCTGCTCTTAATGCTTTTGATTGATATGTTTGCTTTTTGATTGATCTTCTTTGCTGCACTTGACTATTCAATGAGTTGTTGTGATGTTGATAGACCTTTCTCATGATGATTGTAGTCGTTTTAAATGGTTAACATTGTTCAATATAAGAGATTTTCCTTTGAAGTAGGTCCGCAGTAGTGGATGGGTGTAGATTAAGTTAAGAACTATATGTTTCTGTATCTTAGCAATCTTACTTTTTGATGGATGCTTAATGATATCCACATAGCATACCAAAGACCTAGTAAATTGTGAGTGCCTAATCTGCAGATGTGATGCAAGTTTATTGATATAATCAAAATTAAATTATATTCAGAAACCTACCCATTCTTGGCAACAATTTGGACAAAAATCAAGAATTCCATGATAATTTGAAGTTATCATATCAGACATTTAAAGATATAATATAGATAAGAATGTACACTTACCTAGGTATGTTGAACTCATGGTAGTTTTCTACTACATACGTTGTGAAGATGTCACTCTCAATTGAGTTAATTGGCAATGCGTAAAGTGAAAAATTCCATTCCTAGAGAGGGATTCTTTTGTAGCCTTTCGGTGTTGAAATCCACTTTATTACCCTTTGTTCTCTCTTTTTCTTAACCTGATAGCTTCCAAAGGTAGAATCATGTTTCTACGATGTTTCAATCCTACATATTTAGATTTTTGTATCATTCTCTAATCCTCTGATTGCAGTAAGTTAGACAAAAAAGCAAAAGCTTAGTTTGGTGTTTTTAGATGTTTAGCCTGTTTGGAAAAATTGTCAGTTTTGGTACTAGCTTGCAAATTAATTTATTTTCTTTTTGTGGTGGCAATCTATTATTTTGAAAATTAACTATCATATCAAGTTAATATGATGAAGCTGTTCTTTTGACTGG
>JANSVA010000007.1:30419514-30438476 GCA_025504915.1 Erythroxylum reticulatum | reverse complement strand
ATAAATTTATCAATACAACAATTATTACATGATAATTTTACTCTCATTAATAATCATATTACCTTATTAGAAACTAAGATACAAACTTTGGAAAATTTATCGAAAAACAAAACAAAAATAACTGATGAAAATCAAAATGATTTGTCCCCTTAATTGGTATCAAAGCTTGGAAACAGTCAATAAACATTTCAACAGTGAGTCTACGACTTTCTTGTTGAATAAGCTGAGTAGACTTTGAAGGAAGAAGATTGATTCTAGCAAGGTCAATACGTTTTCCTAATTTTTTTGAATTGGGAGGTACTGGGTGATGGGGTTTGTAAAACTTGACAATATTGAGGTCTAAGAGGGGGATTTTTAAATTCTTGGAGTGATTTTTATGCTTCAGTTCTATTGGGAAAACTCTTATGTACAATACCTTTCTTTCCAGTAATATGGATTGCTGCTTTGTGTCATTCATCATAGATGTCGGCCATGGGTCCATTATAAACAAAGTATACTTTTGTATCTGCTTCATCTTGTTTCCTTTGAGAAGTAGGAGCATTGAATAATTGTGGAGTGACTAAAGGGATAGATGAAGAGGGTTCAGATGGTTGGGTTGTTTCGATAGTAGTATTGGATGAGAAGAAGTCTGTTTTTTCAGGAAATCAATAGTGTTTTGTAATTGGGTCAATTCATGGGTAATATTTTGTACTTAGGCTTGTAGGTCTTGAAGTTCTTTTGCCTTTGTTGTATATGCTTCTTCCATACTTTTTAAGGTTGTTTCCATTCTCGAGTTAAAATATCTGCAAGAAAATTGTTAGATGATTTTATATATGAAATTGTGTAGTCATACTAACTTAGTTCAATCTGCCAACGGACCAAGCGTCCTTGGTTATAATTTGTTTGTATTAAGTACTTTGTGAATCCACATAGATACTTTGAATCCGTTTACACAAAAAATGCAACGAGTAATAGATCAATACGCCACTTCCTTAAAATTTTGAGGAGAGCTAATGTTTTCTTTTCGTGAATTGGATACTTAAGTTCAGCAGGATTGAAAGTCCCGTTGTATACTTGCATAATAAATACTTTTTGTGGTTGAGTGGTTTTGCCAGAAGGCAACCTGCCCATGTATATATACTGGCATCGGTTTGCACTAACAATGTATCCTTGGAAAGATAATTATATAAAAGAGGTAGATGCTTACATTGCTCTTTTAGTGATTGCACTGCAAGTATATCTTGAGGTGTCAATGTCCATTGTCGCTTAGTACTGCATTTAAGTTGTAAACATTTTCTTTCTTTTGCCAAATTTTTCAAAAATCCTTGATCAGATATATAATTTAAAAGTCCCAAGAACTATTGCACTTGCTTTGTGTTAGTTAAATGGTCTGAAAAATTTTGTAATTTACTTAAAATATTTGGTTGCAACTTTAAATATCCATTATTAAATTCAATACCTAAATACTCAATATTTTGTTAAGCTAATTTTGCTTTCTTTTTACTTAAAATAATACCTTTATCTCTACATCGTTCCAAAACAATGTTAATCTTTTTCATATGATCAATTTTATCTTGATTAGAGTAAATAATAATATCATCGATATAGACAAATGTAAATTCTTCTAATCTAGCTAAATTGTTATCTTTGATAAATACTAGGGGCTTGTTTTAGTCCAAATGGTAATACATTCCATTGATAATGTTTTTGAGGTGGACAGGAAAATGTTGTTAATTCTTTTGTATTTTCATGTAATCGTAATTGTTAGTATCCAGATTTTGCATCTAATGTAGTGAACCAAGTATGTCCTTTTAGTTTATTAATTATATAATCCTTCCTAGGTAATTTGTATGCATCGCCTATAGTGGCTTCATTCATTTGCTTATAATTAATAACCATTCTTCTTTTTCCACGTTTTTGTTCAACAGAATTATTGACATAAAAAGCAGATGCAGAATGTTTACTATAACTTGGAGAAATTAATCCTTTTGCTAAAAGATCAGTACATTCACTAATAAATTCTTGTACATCTATCTGAAAATAAGGAATATTATTTTTAACATTTACTTCTTGATCAAGATTTTTTAATTTAATTTCAATTAATTCAGTATTTTTATTTTTAAGCGTATCCAATGGATTTTCGCTACAAACTTGATCAAGTAGAATTTCAATTTCATTTTGTAAAGTTGTGTTATTGATTAAATAAAATAGAAGAGCATCTAAATGATTCATAATCGTCTTTAGAGTTTGTACATAAGCCGTATGATATATAGGGATTTTTAATATAATGGATTTTTTATTGAGTGATTTAATATATGGTGTTTTCAAAGTTATATAATATAAATATTGACAAAAAAGATTGTATAATTTAAGAAAATTATTGCCTAAAATTAAGGGTAATCCTGATTCTTGTTGATAAATAGAAGGTACTGCAAATGTATATTTTTCAATAATAATTGTATTATAATAACTTGCATACCATATTTGATTAAAACTGCCATCAGCTATTATAATCTGTAAAGGTTTTACTAGTTTTTTCCATGTAGTTAAAAGAGATTTTGAAGCAATACATATAGTAGCTCCAGTGTCTATATAAGCATTAACTGTCTTCTTCTGAATCTGTACTTGTATAAAGGTTAAATTCAGATTCAGGTGATGATTCTGTTGATTGGCTTGGAAATTCATAATAATAAATTGAAGAGATTGATGAATTAGTATCATAATCAGATTCAATAGGTTCTAAATGATTTTCTATAGTAACTTGTAGAATATGTACTTTAGGTTGATTTTTCTTATCTTGTTTCTTTGGACACTTATTTACATAATGTCCTTCTTCTTTACAAATCCAACAACGACAATCTTTTTTCTTTTATGGACAATCCTTTTAATTTGCTTTAAAAGGTTTAGGTTTATACTCCCTATATCCTTGTTTTCTAAATTTATGACAATAAAAATAAGGATTTTTCGTTTATGTTTTGGGAATTTTTTCCATTTATACCTATATCTATATCGAGATTGTTTAAATCGTCATTTAGGTATATGGCATCCATAATCTTGTGGTACTTCTGCATTTTGTTCACAACATTTTTTTTTTTTGGCTTTAAAGTGGTTCTTAGTTGTCTTTCAAAATATTGTTCCATAACAATTTGTTGAGTGATTCTAATAACTCCTCCTAAGTTATAAAATACTTTATTTTGTTCTCTTTTTTCAAGAAAAGTCTTTCATACTTTTTGATTAAAAAGAAAAGGTAGTTTTTGTATAAAAATATGAATATACATTTCTTGTTCATTTCTGGCTAATTTATAGTAATATTTTTTAAATTCACAAATATATTGATTTAAATAACAAAGATTACATATGCGTATATTATTTAGATGCCAGATAGCATTAAGTCTAGTTTTTTCAGCTACTTCTTGTTGATGTTGAATGATATCTTTACCTAAAAATTCCTTATAGATTTCAGTTGTGATTGCATGAAAAGTGTGTACATCATTTTCAGCATTAATAAAATTAGGAGTATTTTTCAGTGCTTGTTCATTATCAGTTAAAAAGGTTTGAACTATTCCTTTGTCTTATAAATAATAAAATTTCATAAATAATTTTTATTAATTATTTCACCAAAAGGTTTATCAATTTGTAATAATAATTAAATTTTATTAGACCATTCTAAAATAAGTTGTTCAGGATTAGTGACACAATCCATATTAAGAATTCCTTCAGGTCCTAATGATTTGATTTTTGGATTATATTCAATAGGATATTTCCGAGTTATCTTGATTTTTGGATTATATTCAATAGGATATTTTCGAATTTTGTATAACGCTTGCGACTAATTGCATTTTCATCATCCATTGATAATGAAAAATCCATCAACCGTTGCAAGCATCTTTAGCATCAAACAAGTGCATAATTTCCATCATTTGATTATTAGGTAAATTTTGAAATACCCTGAACGGTCATACACAAGGAGGCCAGGCTAGTTCAAAACCGCCCTGCACTTTTTCTTTTCCCACCACTTCATGAACTTCATCTGAGCAGTCAAGGTGTCTACCCTGTAAAGCTGCAGCCAATGGTTTGCAACTTCCTGCCCGAATGTCCAACCAAAAGCACCTCCAGCTAGAAAGGACAGCCTAGCACCTTTTGACGAGGATTAGTTAAACCTATTTTTAATTTCCCTCTTTTGCGTAACATTGCTGCAATAAGTACGTAGCATTGGTTGTACAGCAACAAATAGTCCACAATTATACTCAAGTGAACTATTACTTCAACATTTTGACTAGTTGTTCTCAAACAAAGTTAAAACAATGGTATAGCTTTTAGTATGCAAAGTTGTAACGAACATAAAACCCATCCATACACTCTAACTCCACATATTGCAGTGTCCCTACAACATATTTCTTCACTTCTCTCTTTTATTTTCCTTCCACTACAACAACAATTGATTCTCTCCCCAAATACTTCTGTTAATCTCATTTCACTCCTCTTATGGACATGACTTAGGTCCTTGTCCACAACAGAAAAATAAGATAAATCACAATGTTAAGTTATAAATGTAAAGCAAGTAATATAAAAAATATACTACCACGTAAACTTCCCGAGTATTTTCCAACCAACACCTGCAGTGGATACTGCTCCAAGAACACTTCCAGCAAGACAGAATTGCACTGCTTCCCTAGCGGTCTTCAGTTGGTAGAGGAAAATGGGAAAAAAGATTAACTTCAAAAGAGTGGACAACTAAGTATTACGCATTATATCAGCCTTAAAGGAGGAATTACTGCAACTATGAAACAGAAAGTCAACTGATGTACATAAATTAATTTCAAAGCTACATTGACACCAAGGCAACAAAAATGAGAGGTCCAACAACAAAATTTCTTCATATTAATTCCATTTCAAAAGATTTGCAGTTTTGTCAAAGGCTAACCATGTGACGAGCCTCCAACTCTTAAAAGATGGTTATGGTTAACAAGAAAGAAAACTAAAGCAATCACATGACTGGTCACATAGTTAGTTCCTGAATGGGTAGATGCTAAAGCAGAGGAAGCATTAAGCATAATCACTGAACTAGAAATACAGAACAATAAACCTAAAGCCAAATCGAAGAGCCACTCAATGCACAATCCTTCATGACAATGGTAAAGACAAAAAGATAATGATAATAGAAGTGCAACAACATGGGCACAACTGGATATCATTAACTATAATAAAAATCCACCATACACATGAAAATAGATGACAAGCAGAATCAACCCCACCAAAAAAAAAATGTACAGAATCGAATGAAGGTGAGAGAGAAAGATACATAGAGTAGGACCGTTATTTGCAAACTATCATCTGACGCGTGCTATATTTTTTAAGCCAAAAATGCGATAAAAGTCGCCAACGTAACTTCTAGGTATTTTCTGGCGGCCTGCACCCAAAAACCCCCAAATGACATATGTTAAAGCACACCAAACCCATCTAGTTTCTCCTTCTTCTGTTGTTTGCAACTTACTATCCTTCACCTTTACCTATTTCTTCTTCAATTGATTCTTTCACTCCCATGGCCACCCAGCAGTGGAAACATCATGTATTTATCAGCTTCAGAGGTGAAGACACTCGTGATAACTTCGTCTGTCATCTTTACGATGCTCTTTCTCGCAAAGGCCTCAAGACTTTTGTAGACGATCAACTTCCGAGAGGGGAGGAAATTAACTCCGAACTTCTTCAAGCTATACAAGATTCAAAAGTTGCTCTCATTATTTTCTCTGAAAACTATGCTTCTTCCAGCTGGTGTTTGGATGAACTTCTGAAGATCATTGAATGCCATGAGACCCATAATCAGATTGTTATACCTGTGTTCTATCGTGTTAATCCATCCGACGTTCGGAAACAAAATGGGAGTTTTGAAGAATCATTTGCGAAACACAGTGAAAATCCCAGGTACTCCAACAAGATCCAAAAGTGGAAGTGCCTTAACCAAAGCTGCCAACATATCTGGGAGGGGTTCCAACGCCATCAGGTAACGTTCGTGTTTTTGATCTCGTATGAAACAACGGTGACGATTTTCCGCTTCTCTCAAAATCAATTTTCAATTTTTCAGCAAAGATAATGCACTGATTGATCTAATTGTCAGAGACGTTTTAGAGAAATTGAAACATCTCTCTCACCGCAGTTTAAAGGGCTTCGTGGGTTTGAAATCAAAGATTAGTCGAGTGAAAAAATTACTAGCTACTAGATCATCAGATGTTCGCGTTTTAGGAGTTTGGGGTATGGGTGGTATAGGTAAAACAGCTATTGCTGAAATGATTTTTGATCAAGTTTCGAGTCAATTTGAAGGCCGTTGTTTTGTTAGAAATGTTAGAGAAGCGTCGGAGAAGGGAGATATACAAAAGTTGTTAGAGCAGCTTATATCGGAACTATTGGAGGAAAGAGACATGAAAA
Source organism: Erythroxylum reticulatum (assembly GCA_025504915.1). Lineage (NCBI taxonomy): Eukaryota > Viridiplantae > Streptophyta > Magnoliopsida > Malpighiales > Erythroxylaceae > Erythroxylum > Erythroxylum reticulatum. The sequence goes on along the minus strand of JANSVA010000007.1, from coordinate 30,432,074 downwards.
TTTATACGACAATCGTCGGTCTTGAATTCTTTTTTGTGAAAAGGTTGAAAAGCAAAGGGGTGTTCGTTGTTTTTGATGATGCCAGTGATCGATCACAGTTAGAGACTTTAAGTGGAAATCAATGCTGGTTTGGTGCAGGAAGTAATATCATCATAACAAGTAGAGATAAACAAGTGTTCAAAGGAATCACTGACTATATATACAAAGTTAAAGCATTATCTAACACTGAATCGAATCAACTTTTCGTGAGGAATGCCTTTAAGGAAAAGCAACTTTCGCAAGATCACATCCCGTTGATAGATTCGTTTGTTAATTATGCCAGATGTAACCCTTTAGCTATCAAAGTTTTGGGCTCCTATGTTTGTGGAGACGGGGTGGATCTATGGAAAGAAGCATTGACGAAATTATCAAATTGTCCTAACAAGGACATCCATAATGTGCTGAAACTTAGTTATGATGGGTTAGATAGAGAAGAGAAGGCTATCTTTCTTCATATTGCATGTTTCTTTAAAGGTGAGAATGTAAACGAGGCAAAAAGAGTTTTTACAAGTTGTGGACTCTCAGCAAATATCGGAGTAAGCCGTCTTGTTGGCAAGTCTCTGGTGACTATTTTTAAAGCTAATGAATTAGATATGCATGATCTGTTACAAGAAATGGGTAGAGAAATTGTTCGTCAAGAATCGAATCATCCTAGACGCCGCAGTAGATTATGGGATGCTGAAGAAATACGGCGTGTTTTTGAAGAAAATGGAGTAAGATTTAAAGCATGAAATTATATAGATAATTCTTTTATATATGTATTCATTTCTTGTTAATTATATTTCTTTTTTATCATTATTTTTAGGGAACTGAAGCAATTGAAAGTATAATTCTCAACACGTCTCAAATTAGAGACATAGTATTAGATCCAAATGTTTTCAAGGGAATGCTTAATCTAAAATTCTTAAGGTTTTATACTTCTTGGGGTGAAAGAAGTAGACTGCATCTCACTAGAGGTCTCCATTTTCTACCTAGTGGGTTAAGATATCTTTACTGGGATGAACACCCGCTAGAGTCTTTGCCGACTGATTTTGATGCAAAAGAACTTCTTGTGCTTCATCTGCCTAATAGTAACATTAAGCAGATATTGAAAGAAGTGAAGGTACGTACATATTATCTATGTATGCTTAATGGTTTTCTATTTGAAAGAAAGACTGTAATGTGGATACATAACCATCTCCTACTACTTACGCAGGGTGCAGGCAGGCTAAAAGCGGCTGCACAATCCCTAATTGTGTGTCCTCTCATATGTCGTGTCATAAATATTGCATCTCGTATATCGCCTTCTGGCATTGGCAACATCAAGGTTCCTTCATATTCTTGCCAGTTCTTGAGCAAGATTACATGCATGGACATGGAAGGTTGCCAAACTCTGAAGAGTTTTCCAAATAATGTTGATTTGCAATGTCTTGAAATTCTTAATCTCAGGGGATGTTCAAATCTGAAGATATTTCCAGAAATTTCAACAAACTTAAGAAAATTATATGTGGGAGATACAGAAATAAAAAGAAGTACATTCATCTTCAATTGAAGGCCTCAGTAGACTGCAAGAGCTGAATATGATGTGCTGTAAAAAGCTTGAAAGTCTTCCGAGTAACATTTGCAAGTTACAAGCTCTTCAGAAACTTGATCTAGAATCTTGCTCAAGCTTAAGGAAATTTCCCGAGATCTTGGAGCCCATGTACAATCTAAGGACAGTTGAATTATCATATTCAGCCATAGAAGCGATACCGTCCTCCATAGACAATGCGAAAGGGTTGGAATCCTTGTTTTTGCGAAATTGTCTCAATCTTGCCTGTTTTCCTGAAAGCTTTGGTAATCGCGTGAGAGGAATTCGTGACTTTGTGTTCAACACTGCGTGTCAACAGCGAAAAATGCCACACAACCTTTTGGATTTTGCGGATTTAGGATGTCTCTTTTTCAGTATGTACGCTTGTTCTCAGTCCTATCCAGAATACTTTGATGTAGAAGTAACTATCGGTAGAGGGATCTTTATGGAGTTTGAGATGACATCACTTGTTTCTGAATGCGTATTTTATTTGATTGACTTACCATCTCATCCACGCTTAAGGTTCTTATCTCCGTATTATATTCTGGATCTATCGAGGCGTGGTATAAGGGAATTACCCAAGAGCCTTGGTTCTTTATACTATTTGAGGAAGCTTGACTTGAGATCAAATAATTTTGTGGAGATCCCTGCCAGTATTAAACAACTTTCTGTTTTGGAATCTCTCCGATTAGATGATTGTCCAAAGCTTCGATCCCTACCACAACTTCCCACCAGTCTATGTCTATTAACTGCTGCTCATTGCGAATCTCTCAAGACATTATTGGCCTTTAAACAACCAATCTTTAATGGCGGCAAGATGGACTTGGAAGACTGCTTGAAATTGGAAGAAAAGGAATGTGAGGCTATGGCGTATAAGCTGTTGAGAAATGGGCCAAAGGTATGCAATATTTCTCTTTGAATAGTTATACATTTTTTTCCTTCTAAATAATAATGTTAAATTTTGCATTACGTATATACATCGCTTCTTTTTGTGGTGCAAACGCAGGATGCTCACTTACGTTATCCGGGAAGTAGTACAAGTCCAGAGTGGTTCAGGCATCAAACTACAGGAGATATCATTAGAATAAAGCTTCATTCAAATTGGTTCCTTAATCGCAGATTCTTCGGATTCGCATTTTGCGTTGTCTTAAATTGTCGTCGTACTCCTATGGATATGGAGTCCGTTGAATTTGAATGCTACTTTGAAAATAACTACAATCCTACCATTCTGTTTCCTTATGAAAGCCATTTTGATCCGTGGGTTCCACCTAAAAGGTACTGTCCACCAAAGCAACAACACGTGCTAGTTTGGTGCTTGCATGACTTTAATGTTTGGGTATCTGAAAGACGGCAATTATTCCGTCTTCATTGCATCAATATGGCCTCGTTCAAGTTCTTTATTCGAGAGTATGGTAAAATAAAAAAAGGTGGAATAAAAAAATGTGGAATAACTCCACTGTATATGCAAGTTGATGAGGGTTGCAGTGGAATAGCTCCACTTAGTATGCAAGTTGATGAGGGTTATGTGCAAGGTGATGAGGATGATCAAGATGATGCTGATGAAAATGCCTATTGGATGCTAGAATCATCGTTGCCGAGGAAAATGTCAACCAAGATGAAAATGAAACTTAAAAAAAAGGACAGAGATCATGATGAAGATATGAACTCAGAAGATACTGATGATGATATGATTGGATGATGAGGATGAACTCTTTGAGACCGAGGATGAACTCTTTGAAGAGGATGGACTATCTGAAGCCAATGATGAACTCTTTGAAACTGTTTCGAGCAGCGACTGATGTCCTATCTGGGGGAGAGAAGCCATATCCTTAAAAGTTTGGACTTGCTCAAGCATACGTATCCTCTAAGTCTCAGACCACCATTCTGGTTTACCTTTCTGACCGCTGTCAGTTCTTTATTAGCAAATTACGTGGCATTTAACACTTTTGATTTCTTAGTTTTGTATATAGTAGAACGGAGAGCAGGGTTGCCTCTGCAATCAGCGAAACTATGAGCAATCTCCTCCACGAGTTGAGTGGAAATGATAACCGACATTTCGCTGGAATCAATAGAGATGGAAATGGTGCTCCTGCCAAAATGAGTATCTTACCTTCACTGAGCTTAGAGGAGCCAATCTTTCTCTTTCACAAGTTCGCTTCTGTCCAGAACATGTAAACTTGTTCTCAGATGATTGAGATCGCGTTTTCTTTACTTTCACTAAATATGTCTGGAATGCGTTGTAACATTGTGGGTTTTAATTATAAAATTTGTATTAATTTTTTAATAATAAAATTGCATATTTTAAACTAAATAATATTTGTTTTTTATATTTTTAAATCAAAAGCATGGCAAATAAGAATTATATTTTTTTGTAAGTAATAATATCAATAATTTGTAAATCCTGTATTTTCCAAATTTAAAAAGATCTCATTGAATTAAAATTTTCTAATGAAAAATTTATATTTATTATTTTTTAAATATATGCTTAGTAAATATAGGGAAAGTGACGAATCAAACTAACCTAATTAGTATAAGTAATATTTGAATTTCAAGTTCTCATCCTTTAGCATTATTGGGGTTTATAATTTAACCCATACCAAGCGGCTATTGCTTTAAAAAGCCTTTATAACCATAAACATCAAGACTATATCTTCGCTTTTCTTATTTAGTTAAACTCTCTTATAACTTTAAAAATATTATAATTTTTAATTAAAAATTCTTTTAATTTGTAATTTTTTTCTAAAAACATATCTTCTCTCATATTTCAATTACAAAATATTTGTGACAAATATCAAAATCACTAATCAAATATTATTTATATAATAGCTCAATTTAGATTAACTCTTAAAATCAAACATAATTAATTAAATTTGATTCAAAATAATAATTTATTATAGTTATATTAAATAATTAATTTAAGCCAAATTTAATTAATTTGAGTAAAATTCAAGAGTTAATTTAAGTAATCATGTCAGTAACATTTTGTTAGTTCACATCTGATATTTATATTGTATGTATTTCGTTGTTATTTTTAACCAAAGTCTAAAATAATGAGTGTTTCTAAAAAATTAAAAATTATGAAGAGTTTTTCAAAAATTTTCTAATATTTCTTAAAATCACAAGAGATTATATGTTTTCTACCCTTTAAATAAGCTACCTCATCTTTTACGGTCTCATTCAATATTCTCGACTTTTTGTTACTTACTTTTGCTCATACTAATAAACTTTAAAAGACTTATCAACAAAATTAAAATCTCATCATAAAAATTAAAACAAGAAAGTTCTTTTAATTATATATAAAAAGTGAGAATATAATCTAAAAAGATTAGAATGACATAAAATAATTTATGATAAATTTGGAAATTAGTTCAAAATGATGAAAATACTTATTTAATTTAGAACAAATCAAATAAACTTTAAAGTTATCTAAACAATATCTTTTTATGTACGATTCTAATACTAATTTAATTTAGAACAAATCAAATAAAATTTAAAGTTTTTATGTACGATTCCAACTTCAATTAAAAATTAAATTATGCAAACAATTATTGAATAAATATACATACACGGTAAAATCATCTATGAAAACTTCTATAATGTTTTTAACATAATCTAAAACATACTTCCTATATACCTTTTCAAAAGCAGCTTGTGCATTACAAGCTCCAAATGACATTTGTTGATATGCAAAAGTTTCAAATGGACGAAGTCTTTGATTAATCTTCTCAAGTGATCACAAAGTTCAATCAATTAGTGTCTCTAATATTTGATCAATAAAAGGTTTAAAAAATGATCCTTTTAAGGTGCAACATTTAATTTTATATAATCAATACAACATAAATAATCTTACTTGTCAAATTCAACTCTTTAAAATTGTTTAGTTTTGTTACATTTTCTTGTAAGTTAAAGATCTCTTCAAAGAAGTATTATATGTGTAAATATTTTCAACTCATTTTTCCTTTAACCAAAAAAAACATCATTTGCTAATGAATTAATTAAAGCAATTGCATAGATAGGTGTACTTCATTACATAATTTATATTGAATTGCATAGAGCTCTCTTCTTTTTTTTTTTTTGGTAACCAGAATAAACAGAAGAAAAGCCCAAGACCTCAAGACCGCCACAGATAAAGCATCATTTTGTAATAAGCATCTAATGCCCGGAATAGGCATCTCCCACAAACGCCAACATTGTTAAGATGAGGAGTCAAATTTCGCTAGAAAATCAACACATTGGTTCCCTTCTTTTAGGGTATGAACAAGCGAACAATCTCAGTCCTTCCTCTGGTACAGCTTAATATCCTCAACAATGGTCAAATAAGTGTGAGATTGAGGGCATTCCTGGGTAACTAGTTTGATGGCCTCCATCAAATCCGATTCCCACAAAACCTTTTTGAAACCACGCTCCCATGTTAAAGTCACTCTATGGTAGATAGCCTGAAGTTCTGCCAGCATATTTGTAGCACAGACAAGGAAATCCGAAATGTCAAAGATCCAATGCCTAAACTCATTTCATGCTATACAACCAAAGCTTGTGTTACTTGGGTTTCCATAGGAACTTCCATCGATATTGACTTTAATATAACCATTAGGAGGAAACTTCCAGGAGACCCAACGGTCCGGCTTGTCCACCAATTTTTCTTCCAGAAGGCAAGCTTTACGACAGGCATCAAAGAGTTTCAGAAACCATTGGTGAATACCAATTAAGGACAATGATTCTTGTTGAAAAACTGTCATGTTTCTAGTACACCATATGATCCATGCTCCCACCAAGAATTTGACAACATCATCACTAGAGCATGAAGGAGCAAGCACATACTTGGAAAGCCAATCCACAACATTCAGATTATGGAAAGAAACCTCTAGTGCACCGTAAATACAATGTCACACCTGCCTGGTTGAAGTACAGTCCCTTAACGCATGGAGAGTACTCTCCCAATCCTTTCCACAGCAGGGACAAAAGGGAGAAGAAGCCAAGCCACAATCATAACACAAAACATTTGTTGGAAGAATCTGCCGGTAAATTTGCCATAAGAAAAAATGAAATTTCTAAGGTATACGCAGACACCAAATGCGAGCCCATACATTATCAAGGTCAGGAGAGAAAGGAATGCGAGTAAGAAAGTCATAACCAGACCTCACTGAGTAAGTTCCTGAGGAGCTCTCACCCCAGATCAATGTGTCTTGGACTCGTCCAGCTTTAGAGAGAGGAACAACATAGATGTTGTTGCATAAATCCTCTTCCATAGTTGTGTGAAGTCGGGACAAATCCCATTGACCATTAACATCTATCAAGTCCTTTACCCATAAGCAACGGTCTCTAGATCAATGTAAGTCACTCACCTGCAAAGAGGGTAATCCCCAACCCATCTATCATCCCAAGCAGTGATATGTCCACCATTCTCAACTCTCCAAATAAAACCATCTTTTAAATAAGGAAGAGCTCGTTGGATTGCTCTCCAACTAGGGGACGCAGATGTAGAGCTAATGCAGTTGAGAATATGAGCATCCCTTAAGTACTTACACCGAAGCACAGTCGACCAAAGATTATCATCTGTCCTGGAGAGAGACCAAATCATTTTTCCTAGCATGGCAATATTATTGTCACATGCCATTCGAAGGCCCAAACCACCCTTAGCTTTCGAGCTGCACATTGATTCCTAATTCAGTAGATGAATGCCTTTCCCAGAACTGGATTTCCACAATAATTGACGACAAGCTTTATCAATATAGTCGCACACACTCGTAGGGAACCAACATGTTTGCATTGTATACAACAGTATGGTGGAAAGGGTGGATTGGATTAAAGTAAGTCTTCCAGCTTTGTTCAATAGTTGCACTTTCCGCCCTTGTAAACGAGCCTTTATTTTATCGATGACTGCAAGAAACGCACTCCGCCTGTTAGAACCACTAAGAGGGACTCCCAGATACATCCCCAAGTTCCCTGTAAAATGAAGATTAAAATGACGCTGTAAGAGCTCCTTATGTTGCCGAGGGGCATAAGAAGAGAGGAGAGTTTTCGACTTTTGCTCGTTTATTAGCATGCCCGAGCATTCACAAAATTGAAGCATAATGTCTCTCACAACTTGACATCCCCTAGTAGACGCATGGGTGAATAAAAACACATCATCAGCAAACAAGAGGTGGGAGACCAGAAGGCTATTACCAGATACCTTAATAGGCTTCCACTCCTTTGACTCAACGCGACGGGATATGAGCAGCGAAAGCTTCTCCATAAAGAGAATGAATAAGTAAGGTGACATCGGATCTCCCTGGCGCAAACCACGCTTAGGGTATATTGCTAGCAAAAGAGCTCCATTCTAAAGAATAGATAACTGTGAATTAGTCACACATGACATAATAAGGGAGATGATGGGAATGGGAAAACCAAAATCTGCCAACGTCTGATTAAGAAATCTTCAGTCTACTCTATCATATGCTTTAGCCAAGTCAATCTTTAAGGCCAGATAACCATCCTTCTTTTTAGACTTTCGGATAGTATGACCTACCTCCTTAGCTAGAATAATATGTTCCGCGGCAGTTCTGCCTGGAATGAAAGCACCTTGCATAGGAAGGATAACCTTATCCAAGAAAGGTTGAATACGCTGAACAAGTACTTTCGTAAGAATCTTGTAGCTAACATTGCATAAGCTAATGGGACATAATTGAGGCATCAAGGTAGGTTGAGCCTCCTTTGGAATCAAAACCACTAAGGTTTCGGTCAGATTCTCCAGGCAAGTGCCAGTGGAGAAGGCACGCCTCAAGGGACCAAAGTGGCTTCCTTTTATAATTGGAGTATTTACTGCCCTTTCCAATTTTTATTTCTAGGGTTTCAAACCTGCAAGAGCTATTGTTTGTTTCGATTCATGGACTTCTTCTTAACCTAACCTTATGCAATGTATTACATTTGTTGGCAGCTTCCTCCACTGCTTGCAATTTCAGGTGCCACTGCTGCTTTTGGAGGTACTTCTAGACTCTATTATCCTATCAGTATATTATTTTGCATATCCTTATCTTGATTCTTAGATTTAGTTTGTTGCATGTTCCAAGCTTGAAGACTTTCATTTAAGCCAATGCCAACTGTAATTTCATAATTTTCTTGGTTAAAAAAATTAAGAAATGCAACATTTCAATGTGTTCAGAAGATTTCAATGAGTTCGTTTAAAGTATTTGACATAAATTCACAATTTATTTATTTTATGTGTATGGTTCTTGTAGTTCCAATCCTGTATTAAGATTCTTTTTCTCAATTTAGGACTTTTATTGGTGGAATAAGGTCAATCATGTATTGGTGATAAGGCATGGAACTTCAATGAAGACTCACCTCTGGAGTCTATAACATGACCAAAAAATAGAGCACGTCTAACTTGGTTTGAATAATTAGGCTTTGAAATGTATCTTAATTGTGCTATGAATAAATGGTCTTTAAAAATGTAAAATCACAGACCATATTCTTCTATCATTTAGCCTGTAATGTGGAATTGGAATATCAATCGTGTGCATAAACCATAGGTTCCATGATCCTTTTAATGGCTGGATTTTTTGTGTGAAATGTTGCAACCATACTAAGGTGAGAGAACCATGCATTGGACTTTAGTGTAGTGATAAAGGGCTCTTGCAACGTCTTTAATCTTTTTTCGCAGTGGAACATCTAAAATTTTGTGGAATAGGGACCCAAAAAGTGCTTCAAATATAATAGTGAAAAAAATGAAGCTTGATGAGTGTTTTATTAGGAATCTATTAAAAGAGTATGAGTGTTTTATTAGGAGCCTACTAGAGGAGTATTTTATTTTTAGTAAAAGTCTATTATCTCCCTATTATTTCTACACTAGTTTCTGTTATAGTTATGTTAATAAAAACAACTTGAATCGGAGTCTTTCTAAGAGTCCTAAAACAACTTGGATAGGAGTCTTTCTAAGAGTCCTAGTTTAGGTGGAACTTTTATGTTTCTTTGCCCATCTAAGGCTATTATGTTATACAATAAAGTAAGGAAGAAGTTATCATAAAATTAGCTAATAGGAGTAGAATAATTAAGCTCAATCTTAGCAGACCTTGTCTTTGATAAGTGCTACTTGTTTTTCATCACCAAAAACAAATTCTGCAAGGAAGGGAGCCAACGTAAATAAAGGAAAGAGATTAACTTTCCTGAGAATCGTCCTGGGACTCAATCCCAAGCATAGGTACGTAACAATTTGGTATCAGAGCAAGAGTTTATGGACAAAACAGGCCATTCAGCTGGCATTAGAGATGTGGTAGCTAGAATTAAAAGCTCAATATGCAGAGATTATCCATATGCTTACAAGGTTGGAAGGCGCAAAATCAAGCGCGTATCAGGCACCATCACCACCACCACTAGAGGAGAGGACCGATGGGGGCAGCGGGGCAAAAATGGTACCTAAATATACTTAGATAGAATTTCCAACATACGATAGCTCAATGGATCCGTTGGTTTAGCTTCACAGGTGTGAGTAGTTTTTCCTAAGCCAACAAACAGTGGAGGAGGAGAAGGTAAGATTGGCTGCCTTTCATTTAATGAGGGAAGCCCAACTGTGGTTCTTCCAACTTGAACAAAAAGAACTAGGGATGCATTGTTACTCTTTCAAAAACCATTGCAATATGACGTTATCATCCACCAAACAACCTAACACTATGTGTTTTGATAGTCTTTGAACGGTTAACGAAACATAATCAGAGTCAGTATATATCAAAGGCAAAAATTAATTTATGACTCATGGAAGAGAATCGCAACTAAAAGACGGAAAGAAAAGAAGATACCAAACCCTAGCATTACCTCCCGTGATTCTTGCTCAACTTAGATATTTCTTGGGTGCTGTAAAATTAAACTCAGTTAAGATTGCGAGGACATGTAGGAGATGGACTCCAGCTAATAATCGAGCAATAGAGAGAAGGTGTGCTGGTTGAATGCCTCGTCAGGGAATAGTAGGATTTTGTCAGAGGAAGTATGGCGATTGTGGTTCTACTTTCTAGATTTTGGTTAGTGTGAGCTTTAACGCGAGATCGTAGTGAATAGAGGAAGTTGATCGAAAGCGAACATTTGCACAACAACTCTAAATCCCACGTGCACTTCATTTCACCAAATTGTAAGGCGCTTAAAGAGATGGTCTTATCTTGATTTAAAGCAGAGAACACCTCAAAGACTAGTTCTCGACATTGTAAGATTATGTGCACTCATTTCCGACTAATACTAATCGCTAATGTTTGAATATCTTTATGAAGACAAAAATCTACTCAGCTTATCAAGCAGAAAACAGAAAACAAGATTTTAGATACTTGGATTTGAAGTCCTGAAAAGGATCTTTGGAATCTGAAAAACTTGAAAGAGGAGGGACGGGTGACGGTAGCTTAGGAGCAACGAAGAGAAGTATTTTTAGATGGGGGTTGTTTAGTTTTAGTATTTTGCGTTTTGGTCCTAAATTTTACTAGCTTTTTAATTATTTATTTGTTAAGTATATAATACCAAAGATGAACGAGATGGATGAACACATAATTCTATCCCGCCGTCCAAATGATCCAACGGTCAATTTTTTATTTTATTTAAGTAAATATTTTTTTGTCGATATTTATTATTCTCTCAACCGTTCATTTCTTTTTTTATTCATTATTGGTCACGCTTGTGGTGTGACTCGAATGTTATTCTGCATATATAAATTTATCACTTTTTTTAATCATTAAGTATATAATACTAAGGATGAATAGAATGGATAAATATGGAATTCCATCCCGCCGTCCAAATGATCCAATGATCAAGTTTTTTTATTTTATTTAAGAAAATAGTTTTTTTATTCATCGATATTTATTATTCTCCCAGCTGTCCATTTCTTCTTTTATTCATTATTAGTCCCGCCTCTGATGTTATTCTACATGTATAAATTTATCACAATTTTTTTAACTATTGATTAATTAATAATTAAAATATTATTAATTAGTATTGATTAATTATAATATATTTAACACCAATCAAAAAAATAATTTCTTCTTTAAAATATAATTAATTAAATAACTAATTAGCTAATTTCAGTTTAACCGCTAATAATTATAATATAATATAATTAATTAATTAATTAATTAAATTATAATTTATTTAAAAATTATTTATTTATCGTTATAATTAACATAATTAATAGATTAATTAATATTTAGTATATATGTTACTCATGATCCTGCATTATTTACTATTTAGCCCATATGTTGTCATTTTTAATTAGGTGTAATTTATATATAATTAATTTACTAGTTAAATTATAATTAATAGATTGACTAGTTAATTAAGTATAGAGTAACTATTTTTCATTCTGTAATTTAAATATACTTAAATCATAATTAATTAATTAATTTTCATATAATTAATAGTTATTAGAATATAACAAATTAATAATTATATATATATATATATAACATTGAAGGTTGACCATATATATTTATATATCCATTTCTTTTGTTATTCATTAGTAGTCACGCCTGTGACTTTAATGTTTATCATTAGTATCTCATCTCCTATTCAATGAGCCATGCCTTGACGGAGTAGAGCAGATCTTTTGTCCAATACTAATCTGTTCAACCTTATCTAATTCAAAAAATGTTTTCATTCTATTTAAAGATTTATTTTAATTTTTTATTATTTTAATTTTAATTTTAGTTTTCTACATAAATATTTTAGGATGAAAATTTAAATTTTAAAAATTATTAATTTATTAAAATTATTTAATTAATTTATATATTATAGAAAAATATTAAAACACAAATGAAATCAATTTTTAAATTTAAATTTTTTATCTTTAAAATTTTATTTAAATAATAATAATAAAAGTAAGATGTGTCACTTAAATGTTCACCTTTTGTTTAAATAAAAATTTTATTTAATGAAACATTTTGATTGTGACACTGACACATTTTTTTATTTTAAATAAATTTTTTGTTTAAATAAAAATTTTATTTAAATTTGTTCTTCATTA
>JANSVA010000007.1:30383652-30398334 GCA_025504915.1 Erythroxylum reticulatum | reverse complement strand
ATGGAATGAGGAGTGTCAGAAGAGCTTTGAGGAGCTGAAGCATCGGTTGACTATGACACTAGTGTTAACCATTCCACCGAGGACCGGAGGATATGTGGTGTATAGTGATTCTTCGAATCAAGGACTAGGATGTGTATTGATACAACATGGCACGATGATTACCTATGCATCGAGACAATTAAGGTCTCACGAGATCAATTATCCGATACATGATTTAGAGCTAGCTATAGTTGTCTTTGCTTTAAAGATTTGGAGACATTATTTGTATGGAGAGACCTTTCAGATTTAAACAGATCATAATAGATTGAGGTATCTGCTGAGTCAGAAGGAGTTGAACTTGAGGCAGAGGAGATGGATTAAGTTACTGAAGGGTTATGACTACATTATTGAGTACCACCCGGGGAAAGCTAATGTGGTAGCGGATGCCTTGTGCAAAAAGTATAATGCCAGTATAGCTTATATTCAATTATCGAGGTTACCCATTTTGATTCACTGAGAGCTCTGAATGTGAAGTTGAATCTAGAGCAAGATGAGGCACTGGTTGCTACTTTGAAGCTGAGACCTATGCTGCATGACAGAATCAGAAAAGTTTAGGGGAAAGATCTCAATATGGTGAAACTTATGAAGGTATATCTAGATTCTGGGTTTGAATTGAGGGATGAGACATTATGGTTGAGACAGAGGCAAAGGAGATTCTAAAGGAAGCTCATATGGTCGCTTATACTATGCATCCTAGTACTACCAAGATGTATAACACACTGAAGCAGCGTTTCTGGTGACCCGGAATGAAGAACTAAGTGGCAGAGTATATATCTAGATGTATAACTTGCCAGCAAGTCAAAGCTGAATACCAGGCTCCAGTAGGGAAACTACATTCATTGCCCATTCCGGATTGGAAATAGGAGCGAATTACGATGGACTTTATTATGGGATTGCCTAAGACTCCAAGACATAATGATGTGATATGGGTCATAATGAACCGGTTGACTAAATCGGCCCACTTCTTACCAGCGAGACATAGTAACTCACTAGATCAGTTGACCTAAAGGTATGTGAATGAGGTGGTGAGACTGTATGGGGTTCCAGTGTCCATAGTATCGGACAGGGATCCCAGATTTACTTCAAGATTTTGGAAGAGTTTGTAGTTTGCTATGAGTACTAAGTTGAACTTCAGTACAACTTTTCATCTTCAGACAGATGGACAAAGTGAGAGGACAATCAAGACTATTGAGGATATGCTCAGATCTTGTGTATTGGAGTTTAGAAGAGCTTGGGATCAATATATGACATTGATAAAGTTTACCTACAACAACCATTACCACAGTAGTATTGGAATGGCACCGTATCAGGCACTATATGGTAGAAAATGTCGGACGCCATTATATTGGGATAAAGAGGGCTTGAGAACAGTTGAAGGCCCAAAGTTGATACAAGATACAGTTGACAAGGTGAAGTTGATCCGAAGCCAAGTTAAAGCAGCACAGGATAGACAGAAGAGTTATATGGATCAACATCGACGTGATATGGAGTACAATGTGGGAGATAGAGTATTTCTAAGAGTATCACCTTGGAGAGGAGTTTTGAGATTCTGTAAAAAGGACAACTTAAGCCTTAGGTACATTGGTCCTTATGAGATCACTGAGAGCATAGGACCTTTGGCCTATAAGTTGGCTTTACAATGAGATGTCTCTACCGTATAATGTGTTTCATGTGAGTATGCTCCAAAGATACCGATCTAATCTGACACATGTGATACCTGCTTAGGAGATTCAGGTTGCTAGTAACTTAAGCTATGTTGAGGAGCTTATCAAGATTGTGGGATCGCAGATCAAGCAGTTGAGGAATAGAGTTATTACATTGGTGAAAGTCCTTTGGAGGAACCACTCAACTGAGGAAGCAACATGGAGATGGAGGAGCATATGAGGAGACAATATCCCCACCTGTTCGAACAAACAGGTAAGAATTTTGAGGACAAAATTTCTTTTAAGGAGGGGAGAGTTGTAACATCCCATCACCTGTAGGGAGGTTAGAATAGTAAATATGAGTGATTAACGAGAGCTTAGAAATGCATTTTTCATGCTCTTGCATAATGTGACATACACATATACGTGAATAGTAAAATTTTACACATGAAAATAATTGTACATGCATTCATTGACATTTTAGGTATAATTATGTATAAATGAGAGTATATTGAGAAATGTTGTCCCTCAAACTTTCTTCTTGATGAATAAGTATAATTTACATTAATTATGAGGTCTTTATGAAATTTTGTGGAAGTTAACTATTATGTTGATGTTAGAAAGATTATATGATATAGGTTGATTGAAATAAAGTGTAAAAGTTATAAGAATGTTCAAGGGCTGTTTTTGGCAAGATACTTAAGGTTAAAAGAACATAAGCCTATAAGGAAGGGCAAAAGGGGCTTTTTGGGCTGATTAAGGGTAGAAATGGAAGAAAGAAATATAGTCTTGCTTTTTAAGAAGGGGGAAAACATGAATTAGGAGAGAAGAAGAGAAATTAAGAACGAAAAAGAAGAGAATTTAGTGGTTAAGAGAAAAGAAAGGAGTTGAGCTAGGGTTTCAACATTTCTTAGTCTTGAGAGAGATTTTGAAGTGGTTTAAGACGAGAAAAAGGAAGAGGAAGAGAAGAGCTTCTAATTGAACCAAAGATCTATTCATATGATGAAGAATCAAGGTAAGATCATTTTGATTTGGATTTTTTTGAAAGAGTTTTAGTCCATAGAGTTAGAAAATACATGGGTTTAATATTCTAGAAACAATTTTAGTGATTATGCGTAGTGGGATTTTTTAGTTTGAAAACCCTAGTGAGTTGAGATTTGAGAGTTTAATGAAGTTAAATTGGTAGCTAAATGGTAAGACCCAGGACATTCCAAGTTTTTGAAATACAAAATTTCAAGTCTTCCATAGGGAAAAATTCGTGTTCTAAGTTCAGGGAAAATTTTGGATTAATCTAGGTTAACTTAGACAAAGTTGTCTTCTAGAAAGCTGTATTTTAGCTTTCTATCTTTCTAACAGTATATAGTATGGAATTTTTGGAAATTAGAGTCAAAAGTTATAGTCCTTATAAGTGAAGATGCTCAAGAGTATAGGATGTATCATCTGGGGATGACGTGTTGCCTGGTGAGGATGCATCGTTTAGTGATGATGTGTTGTCTAGTGAGGACGTCTCGTCTGGTGAGGATGCTTCGTCTAGTGAGGGCGTATCGTCTGGTGAGGACGTTTCGTATCGTCTGGTGCACTGTTTATCTGATCCTTTCATCTGGTCCCATTTTTGACCTTGGAGATGATAGAATTTCTTGAAGGTCTTCATAAAGGTTGTAGATCTTTTAAACCAACTAAAGAACACCTTAATCCGATATCTTTAGGGAAAGTTATGATAATTTTCCCAATTCGTCTGACCCTTCGTCTGGTTTCGTCCGACCCTATTGTCTGGTCCAATTTTGACCCTTTAGATGACAAAATCTCAATTCAAAGTCTTCATGAAAGATGTAGATATTGAAGTCCTCTTTCAAACTCTTTAAGAATGACCTTGATCTAATATATCTAGAGCAAGTTACTCTTTTTGTCCTAAAATAGGTTCAATATGGTTTAGGACAGAACATTGTTTGATTTCCTTCAGTCATAACTTTGTCATCCAACCTCCAAATGAAGTGATTCTTTGACCAATAGATTCCTAGCACATTTTCTACCGCTCCATAACATCCAACCTCCAAATGAAGTGATTCTTAGACCAATAGATTCCTAGCACATTTTCTGTCCCTCCATAAAAGTTTATAGCCTTAGATACAGAATTGAAAAAGATTGATTGAATCAAATTAAGGGTATCAGATGGAAGAGTATAAATTGTGATTTTAATGGTTCTACTGAGGTATAAACCTAAGTATAAGTTATACTTAGAGGAGTCTTATTATGGGACTAATTTTATGATGACAATAATGGATAAATACCCGAGATTGTCATGAACATGTATTGTACATATTTTATTATATACATGTGCATTATTAAACACTTATTATTGTACAAATTGTGATGGATGTGTATGTGCTTTTTAATATAGAGGAGCATTTAAAATGTTAACCTCTAGACATTGCTGGAACTTCCAAGCATTAGCTTCGGGAGCAACTAGTGAGTAACCTAGACGGTTTCTCTTAATTATTGTTTGATTAAATTATGTTTTGACTGATAAATAGATGTGAATTGAATTGTGTTGATTTCCGGATAGAAGGTCCGATGAATGTAAAATGTGAAGTGTATATTGAAGTGCTATTTGAATATGAATGTGAAGAACTATGTATTTCATAATATGATCGATTGCGATAATGTATTCCATACATGAGTGCACAACCAAATAATGACAGTTGTGACAGCTACCTATCAGAGGTTAAAACTCAAAGTGTGAAAAGAATCTCAAGCTTAGACAGTGATTAAGAGCCTACGACTCATTATGTAAAATGAGCCCTGTATCCTCATTGGATAAGGGACAGTTATTAATGAGCTCGGTATCCAAAATGGATGCGGGACAGTTTAGGCACTCAGTCACAACAACGTAATAATGGGAAACGAGTCTCATGAGCATTTCATATGCATTTTTGGCAAGTATGTGGATTTTTTTAAATGCCAAATTGATTTGCTCTTAAATGTGAATGTAATAGGTGTCCATTAAGAAAAGTTGTGAATTATATGTTATGTGATTTGTTGTGTTGCATAAATTGAGTGAACCATCGATGATGGTTACCTCATTGAATTCACAAAATTCACCAAAATTGCAACGTTGTCTTTTCAGGATCGAGAGATGACTCTAGCTACTGAGAGACTCTATTAGCCGTATGGATTGTGAATTGGAAAGAGAAGTCATGGCTCAAAGGTTGGTCAGTTGGGATTTTTAGATGGCTTAAACAGATTTTATATATTTTCCTCTTTCATGTAGTACTTTTGTACTAGGTTTTGATGATGAACATGTAGTAAAGGTTGAAAGACATAATGTAGACTTTTAGTTTTATGCAATGAAATGAGGAAAAAGTTGATTTTTAAAATCTTGTGGTTTTCTTTTGATGTCTATAAGGGATTAATGTATGATGCCTTGTGAAGTGAATGTAGTGATCGAACGTAGCATACCGTTATCATTGGATATATACCGGAATGAACTCTAGGCGTCTCAGTGTGTACCCTACGGTAAAAAAGGCGCTACAGAAAACCTGTACTTGACTGTAGTACGTGTCTGAGGATCTCAAAGCCCCATGTTATCATGCGATAATATTTCCAAACGTCTCAAGAATGGTACATCAAAATACTCACAGCAAATAAGGGTTAGTCCAGTAACATCAATTTGAGAATGCTAGGCCAAAGTAGTAGCTAAATAACCCATTCCTAACGATGTTCCCTTCTTTGCCACAGATTGGTTCAAAGATTGGGAAAAGAAGAGAACATGTTAGGTTTAATCTTTTCGTCTATGCAATATAATAACAAAAATTCCTTAGTAGAACATTTATTGCTTTGAGTTTTATCGAACACAGCATAACATATAAATTTGTGCAACAGTAACTATTCAGGATTAAGAATGTGAGAGTTCGATGCATTGTGAGCATTAAACTCAAGCAAGTCAGTGAAAACTTCCATTAAATTGTAGGTGAGAAGTCCTGATGAGAATTTTTCTACCTCTAACTTGGAAAATTGAAAAAGTTGGCGTAATAACTTCTCATCCAAACTACCAGGCTGACCTCGTAGTCTAAACCAAAATTTTTTAAGTTACTCGATTCAAACCTCAATGAAGTGAAAAAAATCAAATGTTCATGAAAAATAGAGCAATCCATCTGGACAAATCGTCCCCAACCACCTTTATTACATAATTTCATCAATTTGTCTTTCAACCCTATTTGTTCTAACACTTCAAAATTGAAAAATCGTGGTGTAAGAATGGATCTAGTTTTTAGAGTAGCATACCTCAAGCCTTGTTCCCTCGAGTAAATGGGAAAAGGAGCATCATAATCGGCTGTAATGCCTACAGTCATTTGGCCTGCCACCTTAGCTTCAATAGTTTCAACAGCTTCTTCGTTCTTGGAGGCATAATAATGTGAAAACTTGCAAAAATTACAGAAAGAAACATGATAAATTTAAGGAGAGAAGACATACAACCCTTAGAGGTAGAAACGTGCAAAAATGGAGGGAAGAAAGGAAAAACAAAAACAACAAAAATGTGCACAATTGTCAAGTTTTAATGAAAAATTTAAGCAAACTTACAAGATTTAGTGGAAACTTGGAACAAAATAAGCAAATTCTGTCGAAGGAGAGTTCTGCGAGACGAAACTAAAGAGACAGGCGTGTAAAGAAGAAACAAGACCTATTTTGTTATGCGTTTAATATAATAATTAATAATTATGTGATTAACAATTAATTAATAATAATAATTACTAAAAACATATAATAATTAATAATTACTAATAACATCAATAAAAAATTTAGATAATATTTAACAACGAACAATATTGTAATTATTAATTAAATAAAAATTAATTGAAAATAATTATTAAATGATTCTAATACCATGCTTTCAATCAATTATATTGAATTAAACAATTAAAAATTATATCTTTATCATATGAATAATACAATCAACGAACTTCATTATATACAAATTTTTAGGCCTGAGAATTAAGTGAAACTTGTCACTCTACACTTAACTAATGTTAGATAAAAAATTTATAAATTATCAAAATTAATAAATTTGCTAATTAATTAATCTTATTTTAATTAATTTATTATACTTTTTATATGTGTTATATACATTATAATTAAATAATCAATTAATTACATTATAATTAATCAACTAATTTATGATGTTTTACTTATTTAATTTAATTTTAATCAATTAATTATACTCTTTAATATGTTTTGGATACATTATAATTAAATAATCAATTAATAATGTTATAATTATTTAACTAATAACTAATAATTTCTTATCCTTGTTACCAGGCAATCAACATCTTCAATTAATAATTAGTTATTTTAATAATCAACATTAATCAACTAATTAATACTATTTTACTTAATTGACTGCTAAATTTATTCAATTTTAATTAAAAATTAATATATAATTACTTAATTGATATATTAAGATATAATTAATAAATTAAGTAGTTAATTTTGAAAGCAACCTTTTGGGAAACCAGAGGGTACATGAGGTGGCGGTAACAATTGGTGCTGACATCATACCACAGAGATCGTATTTTAAATATCTCGTGTTCATCATTCAGAGTGATGATAATATCGATGCCGATATAGTACAACGTATTAGATTTGGGTGAACCAACTGGAGAAGTGCGTTAGGGGTTTGATGTGATAAAAAGATTCCTGTAAAACTCAAGGGGAAGTTTTATAAAACGGTGATCCGTCCATCTATGTTATATGGGGCAAAGTGTTGACCTACCAAACATCGACATACAAGATAGTTGTTGGTAGTAAAAATGCGCATGCTTCGGTGGATATGTGACATTATCAAAAGAGATAGGGTTCGAAATCGTATGGTGAGAGATAGACTATAAGTGGCTAGCCTTGCCGACAAGTTGAGAGAGACTAGACTTAGGTAGTTCGGGCATGTGTGTAAGAGGCCCTCTGATGCTCCGGTGCAAAGATGTGAGAGTATAACACTTAGTGAATACAAGAGGAGAAGGGAGAGGCCTTACAAGACCTGGAGGGAAGTGATCAAGAAAGATTTATCTAAGTTGGACCTTAATGAGGTAGTGGCTAGAAATAAAAGAGTATGACGTGATTGGATAAGGGTAAGGGATTAACCTTTAGAGTTCGTGAATACAGTATAGTAGTTATTTGGAGATGGGGCTCGCGGTACGCAGACTATGTGGACAACAGGATTGGCATACCTTTAAGGTCTATGAGCAAGGACTCCTAAAGTAACTAGAAACGAGATGAGTCGGTCTTTGTAGTTTATCGGGTACTCGCGGATCTAGACTCCATCAGGTATACTCTATATTTTTACTTATTTATGTATTTAGCGTAATTTTATTTAATTAATAATTTACCGTGCTAGTTTACCTTTTCTCTCTGTAACCTGCATTACTCTTATATTGTCTCATTTGCATGTAAGTCTACCGAAAATAGTCTCTCTACTATGTAGAGGTAAGGCTGCGTATTATCAGACTTTCCTAGACCCCGCTTCATTTTGGGACTTCGGATTGGGTGATGATGATGATGATGTTAGTCATGACCCTGCATTGTTAATTGTTAATTTTTGGTAGTTATCATATACTAATATTCAGTATATATGTCACTCTTCAAATATTAAGTAGTCACGCCTTTGTCGTACATATATACATGATATATTATAATTCAATTTATTATCATTTATTTAATAAACTAAATAATTTGTTTTAAATTAATTGATATTATTATCATCATCATTGTTTCTAAATTGTCACGGCTGTGACTTGTTAAATCATAGCCGTGCATATGCTATGAATTGTGAATTTATAATTTTAATATGTGTTAAATACATTATAATTAGATAATCAATTTATTATGTTATAATCAATCAACTAATTATTTTTTTGTTACTAGGCAATTAACACCTAAAATTAATAATTAATTATTTAAGTAGTCAATTAATTATGTAATAATTAATAAACTAATTAATACTATTTTACTTAATTAATTTCCAAATATCAAGTGAATCGGAGTCGAAGGATATACACTCTCACTGTCACGATCGTGCTTATACACGATCATGCAATTCCAGCTAAGTGAAGCATGATGTGCTTTTCCCGATATGTCTTAAATGTCATAATTGTGCTTGTCCATGATTGTGCAAATCCTCTGGCAATTACTCTCTCACCATTGTGTAGAAGTACGACCGCGTGAAACAACACTTTTCATCACTTCTTTCTTTTGCTTAATCTACGATTCCTAACTTATGTCTTCACTATTTTCTCTTCATTTTTACTTCTATTTACGCCTCAACTCATTCCAATACAAATTAAAATCTATGACTGATTTAATCTCAAATTAATCTAAAATTCATAAAAAATTACAGTTACTAATTAATAATTACTAGATAAATAATACTTTATTAAATGTAATTGATATATGAATTATTTACTAATTAAATCATAATTAATAGATTGATTACTTATTAGTGTCACTGTGACAAATATAATTTTTTATTTCTTAATTTAACATATTTAAAATAGAGTTAATTAATTAATTTTCATATAATTCATAATAATTATAATATAATAAATTCATTGATTTATTAAATAATAATATATTTACAAATTAAATATTTATCATTGATGGTTAAATTTATTCAATTTAAATTTTAAAAATAAATAAATAATTAATTGTTATATTAAAATATGATTAATAGATTAAGTAGTCAATATTAATATTTAATATGTATCTTACTCATGACCCTACATTATTAGTTGTTATTTTATTAATTATTATATACTGATGAGTCACAGCCGTGCATATATAGATATATACATAATTTATTATAATTCAATTAATTATCAATTATTTAATGAATTAAATAATTATTACTAATTTAATTTATATTATTATTATTATTTTCATTAAATATATTTAGTTTTAATTAAAAAAACTAATATATATTAATTAATTCATATATTTAAAAATAATTAATAGATAAAAAAGTTAATATTAATATTTAATATATATGTTAGTCATCACCCTACCTTATTAATTGTTAACTTTTATTAATTATTATATACTGATGTTTAGTATATATGTAACTCTTCAAACTTCCGGGCATATCTACATATATACATAATATATTATAATTCAATCATTTATTTAATAAATTAAATAATTAGTTTTAATTTTTATTATTTTTGTTGTTGTTGTTGTCGTCGTCGTCGTCCTCATTAATAAAGTTCTAAATTCTCACGGCTGTAACTTGTGCATATGTACACATATACATAATATTTTCTTTACTTTACGTTTATTTGCTCTTTTTTTAACATTTATTGTTTCTCATTTTACTAGTAATCTTAATATTACATGTTATTTAATTATTTCTAGATAAATAAATAAATTAAACATTCATAATACACTTAGTGTGTTAGGATCATCATGTGATCATAGGTTAAGTCACACCCATGACTGATGATGTTAAGCTATCAATTAAACATAACATTCAACTAAAACCTTAACAACAAAAATATAAAATACTACATAAAAATCAAAACCTACAATAAGATAATAGAGTAAAACTATTCAAGAATCAAAACTTTCTACTCACAAATTAAACATTAACAATGCAATTAGGTGTTTTATTTTAGGATCATCAGTCACGGGGAACGACTTATTAGACTATCAATTAAACATAAAATTCAACTAAAACTTTTACGACAAAAAATGAAATACTACATAAATATCAAAACCTAGAACCATATAATAAAGTGACTCTATTCAATGATCAAAAGTTTATACTAAAAAATTAAACATTCACAATATACTTATATTAAATATTATTTTTTTCCTTCTTAACACTGGGACATTATACCTATCATTCTCTTTGGTTATCTTCTTCTTCTTCGCACCATCCTTTTTATCAACAGTTACATTTACAGCATCTGACTTGTCAACGGTCTCCAGTCCTCAAATTTTGTCTTCTCTTTCTTCTTCCTTTTTCTTTGCAAGAACATTATTAAAGAAACTTAATAATATTCAATAATCAACAATAACGTGAAATTAAGAAAAGAAAAATCAACATCATTAAAAACACTGAACTATAAAAACACAAACACTAAAAAAATAATAACAACAATTTATTTTCTCATTTAATAACTAAAGATGTTAAGATATCATTTCAATGAACACAACCTAAGATTTTACAACTCATAATAATTCGTGAACAAGCTATTCTTCACATGCATAACCATGATGGGCAAGTACATCAAGTGAAAGACCATTAACAAGTGTGATAGAAACTCACTCCATTCTCCCTTCTTTCAAGCTCTCAGAGGTCAAAAATATTTACTTATTTTTCATTTCATGTTAAACATCAACCATAAGCTTGTTAGCTAATCCAATCTTCACTATTATATATCTAACACAAACATTAATCCAAAGATCTTTATTTTGGTTATAACAAGGCCTAGGTAAAGTTAGGGAAAAGATATAATTAAGCTTATAACCAAAAGACCAATTGAGCATTTAAAATGATACAAACCCATAAAATATAAAACACATAATTTTTCTTTTCAACTTGAAACATAACCCAACCAATCTCCTTTACTTTTTCAGTCTACCCTTTCCTTTCATTTTATTTTTTCTCTTTCTTTTTTATGCCATTTTCTCTTCTTTTTTTCCCTTTTCCCCTTTTTTTCTCTTTCTTCTTCAGTTGATATGATTTGCTTTTTTTTTTCCTCAATATACAACAAAATATACCCTTCTCTTTTTTTTTTCTTTTTTGCCTTTTTTCTTTCTTCTTCAGTTGATACCATTTACTTTTTTTTCCAATATACATTAACATATATACCTTTTAAATGCTCAACTTGCCCTTATGGCGGGTGTAATCAAAACAAATAAACAATAAAGGACAAAGTTCATGTTTTAGGTTTTAACCAAAAAAAAAAAGGTTCCATATAAGCTCAAAGGGGTTCACTAAGGATAATATCATGGTGGCTTTTTAAGCTTTCAGGTTAAATCCTAAACACCTTCATCATTTTAATGTTTGCATAAGATTATGTAATCTCGAATATTATTTGCAAGCAAGTTCTAGATTTGTTTAACCATGAAAGAATACTCTCATCAACGAATACTTTTTATTGGCCTCAAACTCTTATTGAAGGAAAGTCTCATTCATATATCACAACAAGCTAACACCCTTTCAATTAAAATCCAGGTCAATCAACTAATGCATGCAAATATATTTATTCACTTATATTATACATTTATAACCCCGATTAAGTTCACCCAATAATCAAACATATTTAACTAGTAAACAAGAAAAACACAATATCTACAATAATCATAATCAACATCATAAGAAATTAAATAAAAGACCTAACAAGCAATCAATATAATTAAGACAAACAATAAAATAAAAAATTGATGACAAACAATCAAAATAATAAAAGAAAAAGATAGAAATACAATACTAAGATGAAGGTGGGTGTCTTCTTGACCGAAAATTTGAATTCGCTAGCAAATCTTTGATCTTCGTGATATCTGCCTCAATCTTCTCCAATCTCTCATTCGTTCATCGTTTAAAAACAATAAGTTAATTCGTTAATGATTGATATTCCACAGAAGTAGGTGTAATGTTAAACTGCATACCTTCATTTGGTAAAGGGTCTTCCCCTTGTGTTCCTTTACCTGCTTCAACCTAACTTTGCTTACTACTTGAAAGTTCTATTGCCTCATTACTAATAGCAACGTAACAATCGTGTTACCGCCTTACAATCTTCATAAACACTAAAGACTGCAAGTCTAAACTAGATTTCCTTGAAACTAATTGCATACATGTTCTCTCATTCAATAAACCAAATATGCAATTTGGGTAACAAATGCCCCAACAACTATTTTCCCAGCGCTAACGTTAGCTATATCCATCATATACACACTTAACCATATACCAGCATTAAAATGTTTACCATGCACCATATACTATAACACAAACAATTCAGCTTTAGAAACTGCACCTTGGCTATCTCCTTTACCAAATATCGTAGAAGTTAAAAACCTATAAAGATAACGTAAGCTAGGCTCTACTAAAGCAGAAGATTTAGACCTACTCGGAGAAAAAACATTTGTTGAATTTGTAATTTGACTCTAAAATTCTTTAGGCCTAAATCATCATGATAACCATATAAATCACTGTGTGGAAATCCAAATATGTTATTCAACTCATCTAAAGCAAAAGCATGTATCTTATTCATTAATCTAAATATCAAATTAATCACAACACCATCTTCATTTAAGACCAAATCTAAAGTTGTCAAAAATTCTAAAGTTAATTCAACATATGAATTTTTTCTAAATTTTGCAAAATTGTCCCATCCTATGTTATGCAACAATTCGTTAACTCGATCTCTAATTCCTAACTCAGTTATAGCTCCATGATCAATAAATCTATTTGGCATAATTGGACGATTTTTTAAACTTACATACCTTAATTGGCTCTCAGCAGTGTTAAATTGAAGGAAAGGATTACCTAAAATAGGGGCATTGTTTACTTCAAAGGATGAAGATGCTCCTAATCTCAAACGAGACATAATGTAAATAACAATAAAAAATCAAAATATTTTCATGAATCTCAAGACAAACGGACCAATTTATTACTTAATTGGATTTAGAATAGGCAAACATAAAATCCTACAGTGATATAAATCCAACACGCATAGGATGAACAAACATTCAGTTTAAATATGCATCCTTTAAAAAATAATGAAAAGATTAAATAATCTTTTATATTATCAGTTGTATACTATATCAAAATGTTTTTAATTTCAAACTTGAATTAGTTAATCACGAATCTAACGATTCATTGAAAACTGAAATTTACTATATTCTAAAATCAAAGTTTTTGATTTTCAAAACCATTATCCCTTTCCCAAATCTTTTACTTTTTTCCATAGGACAAATAAAATTTTAAATAACATGCAATTTTTATCGTTCTTATTTTTATTTCTTTCCATTTATTTAGTCAAATCTATTTACAAAATTAAAAGCAAATCTATTACAATTTCATTAACACCGAACAACTAAACAAAATCCTTACAATTTAACAACTATTTAATAGAAAACGAACTGGTAGCAAATTGTGAAATCAAAAGAAATTCTTAACCTAATATAATTCCTCACCGAGTATAAAAAACAAGAAAAAAATCAAACAAATCCGACGACAAACTTAAACAATCTATTAAAATAGTTGACAGTATAAAAACAATGTATATGAAGAAAGAAACATGGACTCATATCAAAATAAGATATTAACTTAATACATTTTACTAAATGTTGCGAAATATGTTTAAAGATGTGAGAGATTACCTATGATGATAAACAACTTCCAACAGATGCGGCTGACACAGGGGAAGACAGCGATAGCAACAGACGACAATACAGAAGAGGCAAAGAGAACTGCAACAACCAACTTGAGATCTAAAGTCCCACGAAGATTCGGACAATCCAATTTTTACCAAAGAGGAGAAGAAAATGATTGCAGGCTGCGAGCATGATTTCATAGTTAGGTTAAAAACTCTTAACTCCCTCACGGGTGTGACTTTATAAATTGCACCCAATATATTTTTACTTTAACTAACTCAGTATTTTTCATTCAGACTAATTTATTTAAAATTTTTTACTCACCAATAAATTTTTTTCTTATTTTTATTTTAATTAAGATGGTGTTTTTCAGTTTACTCATGATAATGACTTATTACCCCATACTAATTTATATTTAATTAATTTAATGATTAAATTATAATTAATAATTGATCACTTAAATAAGTATACAATGACTATTTTTCATTCTATAATTTAAATATACTTAAATCTTAGCTAATTAATTCTTAAATAATTAATATTAATGAAAATATAATGAATTAATTGATTTATTAAGAAATAATACATAAATAATTAATTTACTAATTAAAATATAATTAATAGATTGATTAGTTAA